>JAQZBX010070905.1:0-15330 GCA_029593785.1 Cabassous unicinctus
TGTAGCCAAGTCAGCCTTGGTGAGGGGAAGTCCATGTTGCTGAGCCCATGCATAACCCCCATCCCTATCTCCATGGCCACTTTGTTCATAAGCCCATTGGGCAATGACAGTAGTAGGTGGGGAAAGAGGCTGAGCATTAGCCACAGAGCGGGTCATCTTATCCACTTGGTTATTAAAATCTTCCTCTGCTGAAGTTACTGTCTGGTGAGCATTCATGTGGGACACAAATATTTTCATGTTTTTGCCCACTCAGAAAAGTCTATCCACATACCTTCTCTCCAGACCTCTTTGTCACGAATTTTCCAATCATGTTCCTTCCAAGTCCCTGTCCATCCAGCCAAACCATTGGCAACAGCCCATGAATCAGTGTACAAACGCACCTCTGGCCATTTCTTTTTCCAAGCAAATGAACAACCAGGTGCATTGCTCAAAGTTCTGCCCACTGGGAGGATTTGCCCTCACCATTATCCTTCAGGGATGTCCCAGAAAACTTGTTCTTGTGAAATTAAAACTTAACCTAGTATTAGATATTGCCTAAGAGTTACCTCCTAAGGGCCTCCTTGTTGCTCAAATGTGGCCTCTCTCTAAACCAAACTCAGTATGTAAACAAACTACCTTCCCCCTGGCATGGGACATGACTCCCAGAAAGAAGCCTTCCTGGCACTGATGGATTATTACCAAGCACCAACTAGAGATGCTTTTGGAAAAAGACCTTGACCAAAAGGGGGAAATATTAAATACAAATGAGTTTTTATGGCTAAGAGATTTCAAAGTGAGTTGGGAGGTCATTCCAGAGGTTGCACTTATGCACATCTCAGGAGGATCTCATTGACTGTCACAGTGCCTCAAACAGTGGGGCTCCTGAGGGCTCTAAAGACATTTAGACACTGTGGGCAGGACAATCTCAGGAATTCAGCACCCTGTCAGTGGGCCTTACTTTGTAATATATGTTCCCCAATGTAATAAAGTCTATTCTTTTTTTTTTTTTTAAAGATTTATTTTATGTATTTCTCCCCCTCCCTTCATTGTTTGCATCCTCTGTGTCCACTCACCTTCGTTGTTGCTTTAGGAGGCACCTGAAACCGAACCTAGGACCTCCAATGTGGGAGGGAGGTGCCCAATTACTTGAGCCACCTCCATTCCCTGCTTTGTTTTGTCTCTCATTATGTTTTTCTTCTTGTGTCTCTTATTACATCATCTTTGCTGCACCTGTCCATCACGCCAGCTCGCTGTCTTCTTTAGGAGGCACTGGGAACCAAACCAGTGACCTCCCATGTGGTAGGTTGGAGCCCAATCCCTTGACCCACATCCGCTTCCCAGTCAGCCTATTCTTAACAAATAAGTTGTTCTACCCTCAGGCTCCACACTCACTGCACTCCAGCTACTCTGGTCTCCTTTCACTATTTCTTGATTTCTTATAATTTCTCTCCTACCTCAGGACCTTTTAACATGCTATCATTATTTCTTTCTACCTGGAATGCTCTTCTCTCCAATCTCTGAATGGCTCCTTCTCATCAATCAGGGTAACAGTTCATATGTCACCTCCTCAGAGAAGCCATTCCTGACCCCTCTATTTTTTTCTCCCCATGCTGGCTTCCACACACCCTCATTATCCCCCACCTCAGAAATCACTTAATTTTCTTAAGACAATTTTACATAATATGAAATAACTTTAGTGGTTTATGATATTTTTTCTGTCTCCTTCCCCGGATTGTAAATAGCAAATTGGAAAGATTTATGATGTCTGATCACATGCCCATACCTAGAATGCTCTGGAAAATTATCTTTTGCCTGCCTATTATAGTTATACTTGGGCACAAAGTATCATTACAAAAGATCATTGCTTTTAATAGCTGCAAAAACAAATGAGTTACTACATCAGGGGAGGGGGTTCAGATACCACTGTAGATCTCGAAGAGTGGCACCAAATTTCATATTGTTAGAAATCAAATGCAGGATTTTTATATAAAGTTTTCTCATGGATTAATAGTTTGAACTATATGAAACTCCACTTCCTTATGTCAAAATGGTTGGATAATAGCATTTCTATACAGTTCTATCATAAATAATTTTATTTGACTGGAATAAAGTTGTTATTGACCTATACCCTTCCTTGAAGTTACAGACATCCAGAGTAATACTATCAGCCTCATACCTATGAGCTTTCTAAAAGGTTTTTGAAATATTTCCCATTATAGGATACTAAATAAATGAGCACTTATCTTCTAATATAGGATAATGGCTTTGTACAAGATGATAGGAAACATTTCAGAATATGGTTCTCAATTGCTTTGAGAAATGGATATGAAGATTCTATATATGCTATGAAATTTAGCATATGAAATATAAGCATTAGGAGAAAAATCCACTTACAAACAAAAAAAAAAAGACAAACAATAGAACTGCCTCGACCATTCTAATTAAGAATACTTGGCCTTTCAGACGCTTGGAAATAGAATTGATGACCTGAAAAATAACCTCAGATTAGAAAAGACCAGGATTGTGTTGCTCCATGTGAATTTTCACGGTTTACGCCCTCTCATAATAATGATTATATTATCAGCCCTAACTGATGGAAATATATAAAATGATTTATTGGAACAATAAGAGCTAATTTTTCAGCTTTCTGGTAGTGTTCTCACCCCTTCTTCAGGTTATAATAAAAGACGAATTGGCCCTAAATGTAGCTTGGGACCCAGGTCTGGCCCTTCAATCAGTTGAACCATACGAAACTGCCAATATCTGACCATTTTGAACCTAAAGAACCAGCAACTGCATAATTGCAGACAGCTGTGATTAGTTCAAGAGGCAGATGAGTGACTCAAAGCAGGGCCAATCAGATGCCTTCCCTGGATGGTCAGACAATGAGGGACTAGTTCTTTGCTAGGGTTGCTGAGTTGGTTCAGGCAGCCATGTTCCCCACTACATGGAAAGGACTTTGCTGCAGCTGGAAGGAGGGGTGGTATAGAGATTCAGAGATGGGAGACACATACCTACAACAGAAGCACTAAGTCTTCATTTACAGTACGAAGGCCTTGGATCTCCTTTCATTCTGAGAACTGCTCCATATCATTCCCTGATACCCCAAGAATAAATTCCCTTTTAACCTTCAGCTAGTTTGAGCTGTTTTCTGTTACTTGCAACTGAAAAAATTCTGACTAACATGAGGACTGATATGCTTATGAAAAAGCTTGATGAGAATGAGAATGAAGATGTGGACAACCTCTAATTTAAGGTCTTTCTCAACGAGGTAAGAAAATGGATTAGGTCAATCAACACCGTGAGTGCCATTTGAATGGAAGGAAGTTTTTCCTCAGGAGAAAATTGTAATAGGATCTGGATCTGGAAGTACAGGGGTTAACTGGCTCAAACTAAATTTGCGTTAAAAGGACAAATACATGACATAATCAATGAATTAATCAAAATGAATTAAATAATTAGATTAGTCCTATTCTTAGTAAAATGTCACTTTAAACTGTTATTTTTATAAAGGAAGTTTAGTCCCTAATTATTGTACACAAACTGGGCATAATCTGATGTTTAAAAGTAAAAATGAGAAGGGTAGAAGATAAAGCTGGAAGGGAGAGGCCGGATTATATGAGGACGTCTCACAGCATCAACGGCAGAAAATGCAGCTAACTGAACATCGTGGTTCTACTCCCTGTATTCCCACCCGTGACCCTCTTTAGAAGGGCTGTGTTTTCAAAGGCCACACATTTGTGTTTCCTAAATCATTAAAGACCAGCAACAAAGATATTGAGATGCAATCTCATTCACAGCCATATTTTGTAATATTTATATTTCATTTTGCTAAGTAATAGTTGTATGTGCCTTTATGTAAAAGAAAGTTTAAGAGAGAAAGAGAGGGAAGCAGGTGTGGCTCAGTGGATAGAGCCCCCGTTTACCATATGGGAGGCCTGGGTTCGCGTCCCGAGGCCTCCTTGTGAGGGCACGCCGGCCTGAGTGGTGCGGTGGGCTGATGCAGCAACCTCACGGCAGGAAGCGGGTGTGGCGCAATGGATAGAGCACCCGTTTACCATATGAGAGGCCCTGGGTTCGCTTCCTGGCGCCTCCTTGTGAGGGCAGGCCGGCCCGCGCGGCGCCGTGGGCTGATGCGGCAAGACCTCACAGCAAGGGGGAGATAAGCAGACACGGAGAAGACACGCAGCGAATGGACACAGCAGCACAAACAGCAAGGGGGAGATAAATAAATAAAAATAATAAATAAAAAAATCTTTAAAAAAAAAAAAAAGAGAGAGAAAGAGAGAGAGAGAATCAGAATTCACCAATTCACCATTTTGCCCTTAAGGATCCTTCCTTGGAGGTAAACCATTCTATTTTTGATTTAACATCTGAGGATATGTGTTTTACTTATCAAATGTTGTCAGACTGACTTAGGAAATGCTAGTAGATGTGATTCAGAGAGCAACAGACAAAGTCTGTGAAAGGCTGGTTCGGAACTTGTTACAAGTTGAGGAGAAAATTGAAGTCATAAAGATAATGATCGATAGATGTGTCACCATTCTAATTAAGAACACCAGAGTCTGTCAGATGTTTGGAAATAGAATTGATGTCTTGAAAAGTAACTTCAGATTAGAAAATATCAGGTTTGAGTTGCTCCAGAGGCTACTGAGACAGCACTGTTGGCTGAAATATTCTTTCAACAGTGGATCATAAAGGTGTGGGGAATGGATGAGTCTGATGACTTTCAACAGTATTTTATGGCATTCAGCAAAAACTAAGACCATCAGCACAGATGTTTGCACATGGATAGGTATTCAACTTTAGAAATAAGAAAGTCTGTTTGAATCAAATGCCCTTCCATTTAAAACATTGGTAATTCTAAGTGATAATTTCTCTCTAATGAAATTTTTCACCTGTTATGAAGAAAAACTGGAGAGTATTATGGAGGTAGCTACTTTCTTTCATCTTATGAAAATCATTATGGAATTCAAATATATGTTATGTTTTGAACCTAGCCTAAAATAATTTTAGACTATCATCATCATTACATGGAGACTTATAATGAAAGTGTATGCCAAAGTATCCATTAGCATCCTTAGTAATTCATCGTAAGAGTTACAGCATTTAAATTTCCATTTTTTAACAAAAAGATATTTGTTTCCTTATAATTTAAGTATTGAATAAGCTGACAACCTCTTTTGTAGAATACAGAATGGAAAATTACTAGCTTGTGGCTTTCTTTAGAGGAAGTACCATTTGAGTCTCATTTCTTCAGATATTTACTATTTCCCTTTTTTTTTTTTTTCTGTTTTGGGTTCTTATCAATGGGATTTGCTCAATATATTTCAAAATCTAGCCATAGGTAGGCTTGAAAGGGATTTTTTTTTTCAGATATCTGCCTTCCATGAGTTGTAAACTTGGATATTTTTAGGTTATTGTTCATGAATTTAAATTTCATAATATATTGTTTAGGCAGGGAGAGTTGTGGAAACATATTCTTATAATAATTATAAAATGAAAGACTTTTATGAGCCAAGCAAATGCTTTTCTAAATAGAAGGCTTTTGCTTCATATCACTAACTTCTACACGCCTGCTGTAATACTCTTTGTTTTTCCCCAGCAGAGGGTGCAAAATATTAAAGCTTGGAACTACTGCATAAACTTGTATTATAATGTGGTCATTTACAAATTCAAAAGATAAAAAATCCTTAACTGTTTGCTGAGGATTGAATAATGTCCCCCCAAAAGGCATATTTAGGTCCCAACCCCTGGTCCTGTGGGTATGAACTCATTTGTAAATAGGAACTTTGAAGATGTTTCTAGTTAAGTGTGCTGAAACTGAAAGAGGGTGGACCTTCATCCAATGTGGCTGAAGTCCTTATAAGCAAAGGAAATTGGACCCTGTGGGAGAGAAGTCAGAGAGAGCAATCAGAAGCTGGAAGAGAAAGATGTTGCCATGTGCATTGCCATGTGATGGAAAAGCCAAAGAATCCCAAAGATTGTCGGCCAGCCAGAAGATACTGACCCTGTAGGAGGAAGCAAGCCTTATAGCCTTCTAGCCTCTGAAACCGTGAGACAATAAACTCCTGTTGTATGCCAGCTCATTGTATGATATTATTGTTAGAAGCTGGGAAACATCTGACTTGGTTGTGAAGATGGCCAATTAAATAGCATTGCATCTCTGAGCAGAGAGCATGATTGCTAGTAATCCTTAAGGAGACAGTTTCACTAGAGGAATTTGCAAAACTAGGGCCATAATTAGAACCTCTAGTGGTGAAAGAACCTAACTTCAGATTTGGGAAGCATAGCGAAGCAACGTTTAATATCCATGAATGTATACAATTTATATTTTAAAGGCAGTAAAAAGACAACTGTCTAAACATTGATGCAGGGGAACTTAACATATGATTGAAAGTATAATCATCCTTAGATATTTTGCATAGAGATCACAATTAAATTCTAGAACATCTATGGTTACATTAAAGTGTCCAATTCCAGGATCTCTATTTCTTTCATGAATCTTTGGTATAACATGACATGGCAGAATGAAATTTTGGCAACAATCCTTCATCTCTACCTGTATCTATGCTTTTTGCCCCGATACTTTTCAGTTCTTTTCCTAAACTTAAAGTGAACTTGAGTATCCACACATTGGCTTTAGGCTTAGCCACATGGCTTCTTCTGTTTTATTTTGTTGGTTTGATCAACTAGATGTTAATGTAATAATGCAAACTAAGATTTGAAATGTGTTTTCAGGGGTTGCTCCCTTGCCCCTCTCCCATCACCATGAGAAGAGGTTCCCTGGTAACTGCTGCACCTTCAGCCAGCCCCCTAGAGTGACTGAACACACTTGATATACCCTAGGAAGCAGAGCTGTCTTGATGAGCACAGCTTACATTGGTCAAACCACAGATGTGTGAGCAAGAATAAATGATGGTTGTTTTAAGCCACTGAGTCTTGGGGGCAGTCTGTTATGAAGGATTATCATGGTTATGGTTAACCGATATACCAGAATCCATCCTTCCTGTACAGGAACTGTCTTTTATTCAGTTCATCACTTTTTCCATTTACTTACCGTGAACAATAATTAGGGACTGAAATGTATGGTCTAGACACTGGGGATACAGAAAACAACAACAACAACATTGCCCTTGCCCTTTGAAGGTGTCCACAGGAAAAGAAAATGTGGCAGACGCAAACTGGTAAATGTCACATGAAAGAAGTATATATAAGGTGTAGCAAAAGAGCCAAAGAAAACGTGATCAGTTCTACCTGACTGAGAGAGGAGCGTGGGTAGGAACTATTTCTCTGAGGGGACAAGCCTTTATACATTCACACGAGCAAAGGCAAAACGTGACTTTCACTACTGACTACATCCAGAGCAGTAGCACATAGGCAAGATGCAAGTATTTCTAATACAAATGCAAACTGAATGATTCATGATATTTCAACAGTATGAACTGCATACCTACTATGTGCTCAGAATTCTGCGCTGGTGTCTTACTAGACACATAAATGAATAAAACACAGGTCCTATCCTCCAGATGATTGTGAGACTATTGCAAGGGTTAAACAAGTACACCATAAAAATATAAGCATCCCTGAGGTAAGATATAAATAGTCCTTGAACTCAAAAGGTTACTGTCAATAAGGATAGATAACGCGTGTGTGCACGACTCTAATTCAAGGCAGAAAATAATGACTATTCGGTGAGAAGTTCAGAACTTGCTATGAGGATTTAGAGGAAGGAGGCATCTGGAGAGGTTCAATAAAAAGAGATATAATTTTAAAGGTGTTTGGAGCAGAGGCCCAGAGGCTGCTCCCATTTTTTGAGGCTTTCAGGATATTAAAAAAAATTTTAAATGCCAGAAGTGGGTTATAAAAGTTTTGGTGTATTTTTAATGTTTTACTTTTAGCAAACTAATGTCGAATGTATCAACTCAGAAGCAACAAATATATGTCAAACCTTATAAACTTATTTGGCGATCATATTAGAGATTAATTTGAGGTGTTTAGTAAATATGAGACAAGAATGAAATGGCCCAACTAAGCCTTCCTGAGTTAGGTTCTGGCTCTGAAAGATGGTTTGGAATATAACCAAGTAAGGAAGGAACGAGAAAGGGCCTCATTTGGGCTGGAATTGGGATTGTGAAATCATATTAAATGATTTTCGGGAGTCCACAACCTAAGGTATGCCTCAACACCTTGAGCATTGTGTACAGTGCCAATGAGCACTATTACGTGGAATAATGAGACAGAAAATAATACACACATGCACTACACAATTTTAGGTAGGGCTTCAATTGTGTGCCTGTTACCTGTGCATAGGATAGGCAGCAAAAGCAATCCAAAGGCCCAAGATGAACAAATTCGATGAAGGTTCAAGGCCCTTTGGCAGGTGAATCACATGGAAGGTGAACAAAGACACTGCCAGTGATCCCTGCTGGATGAACAAAACAAACAATAAACAAACTCACGAAATTAGGGTGAAAAGTTTTAAGGTACAGGATGATAGTGATGTACTCACCTATCTGACAGCATCTCTTCATATATGTCTTGGGTGAAGAGTTGACCATGGGTGGGGATCATCTCTGATTTCAAGAACAGGCTTACAGTAATAATAATGATTATTTTATAAAAACTCATTTGAGGGAGTTCCATGTACCAGGCACCATTCTAAATACATATATGCATTAATTCATGTAATCTTAACTGCAGTGATGTGATTGGGTACCATTATTATCCCCATTTTAGAGCTGGAAAACTGAGGCACAAAAAGTTAAGGATTTTAGCCAGATTCACATTCTGCCTCTTAACAACTGCAGTCAATTGCCTCAAAAATATAAATCTCAGATGCTAGAAAGTCTGAACCATCGTTACATGTGTGTCTTGATAGTCAAGATTCTATACTATAACAACACTTCCCAGATTTCTGTGTACATGAATTACTTGTGGATATTGTTAAAATGCAGATTCTGATTCAGTCTCTCTTGTGTGGAACCTATGGTTGTGTCTGTTTACCAAGCTCCCAGGTGATGTTAATGGTCCTGGTCCTCAAAACAGAGTTTGAGGAGGAGCAATGGTCTAAAGGACACCAGAAAATTACTAAATGGCTTGTCTGGTCTTCTCTAAGGCCATGACTAGTGGGAAACAGGTACAGGCTAGGCTTCAAGGATCCTTCTAGATCAAGAAATTGTCTAGCATCCTATTTTCTTTTGGGGAGGGGGGATATCTACTGCAAAGCAGTAGGTAGTGGGATAATCAACCGGAAGCCTACACTATGGTTCCTATTCACCCACTGCATTCCAGTGAGGGTCAAAGGGACTTAATTCAAATGCCAGGCTCCCAGGTGTTGGAACAATTAGCTTACCATCTGTGCTTTGTGATGCTCAAAAATGATTAAACCTAAGCTGAATATATGATTAAGCATCTCTGGGAGGTCACAGCTACTAACATTTTGGGACCAAGTTTAAGCGTTTACCATAACAGAGGACCAGTCTCATCAGAAACATCAGTCTTTAGGAATGAAGTTTGATGTCAAGACTAGGTTTTGGATTAAGAACAGGTAGAAAGATTTCCTGAATATCTTATGTAGCTGACCGCAGTCTCTGGGAGACTGTATCTCCCATAACTGAAGCCCATGACCTCCAATGAGGGAAAGAATCTCCACTGCCATTCCTCCTGTGTGCCTTAGTAATGAAACCAGGGAGGACTCGACAGCAGGTTGTTTTAGGGGAACAGGGGATGACAAGATCAGAAAGGTGGGCTGTGGTTTCTGCTGTATATCTGTTGTTATTTCCTGCCTGGCCTCAACTCCCTATTCTTCTGCCTAGGAGGATCACAGTCCATGAGGGTGGGGCTGACGCCATGCCACATTTCAAGGGTGAGAATTTGACTCAGGCTTGTCGATCATAGCCTTCTGGCTCAAGGATAAACAAGTTACCCGAGGTAGGCCAATGAATGCAATGAGACTTGATTCTGGAACTTTTGTTGGTACTTTTGAAAGAGAAGTCTCTTTCTGATGGACTTGAAAGTAGGAGAATGTAAGCCTGGAGCTGGCATGGATCACCAAAGATAAAGAAAATGTTTGATACTGAATTCAGTACAGAGGATAGTAGAGGCAAGGAAAGAGAGAAGCTGAGTGTTGATGAGATGATTTGAGGCTCTGGATCCAGCTGTGTCTGAAGCTATTGCTAGTCTTGGAGTTTTCAATTCCATGAACATATACATTTTCCTTTTTGTTTGTACTGTTTGATACCCAAGACATTCTGTCTCAGATGGAGTCCGAAAGTGAGCAACCAAAATGTAATGGTGAGGAATTTATATTTAATTTAGTAAGCATTTGCAATTTTCTTGAACTGAAAGTTGGGGTGGAATGGTGAAGAGGTGACAGGCTGTGAAATGAATTTGCCGTAAGTCAATTACAATTTACTTCAAAAGACAGAGAGAGAAAGAGAGAGAAGCGGGTAGATAATAAGAGGTTAAATGCATATATGAGGAAGATTCTCTTAGCAACTACTGCATGCATGTGTTAAGATACTTAAAGGTCCTCTATGTCTCTTTTATAGCTTGGTCATGCAGATGAGTGGGGGTGTGTGTGAAGAGGAGAATTATATCATAGATCAGAGGCATCCTGCTTGTAATACATCCTATAAAATTATTGTTAATTGCATGGGTTTCAGAATAGAGAGCTGATCACATTTAAGACAGATTCAGAAAGACAACAGTGCTTTCGAAATATCTAATCTACAAAACATTGCAACAGATGCAGGAGGTTGGAGGCTTTGACAATTCTATTTAGCAAGCAGTAAAGGGAGAAATAAGGAAGGAGAGTCACATTTTCCCCCGCTATCCCAGATTTAATGTCCAGAATACATCCTGACTCATTGTAGCCCATATGCCTCTCCCCACTTTATGTTTTAAGCCCAAATATTTTATTCTCAAATTGAGGGTAGTCGAACCAAGTGGTTTTCCAGTTTCCGGGATGAAATGTTCTACCACAAGCCAGAAACCATTTTAAAAATCACCTACCACCTTCCCATGAGCCCCATAAGCAACCAGATGTGCTATACAGAGAAAATGCACGTATCTTACTGCTGTCTGTGGCATATGAGCACACAGTTATCCAAGCAGAAGGGAAAGAAATTTAATGGTATATTGGGAAAATAGGTCTTTAGAACAGTTATTTATATTTAAAAATCTATATTTAATATGAGGCAGGGGGAAGAACTTAAAAGATATCTGGAATATAAAAAAAATCTCTATAAATTGAAATACTGTTTTCATACTACTACTCTTAGTTTGTATTGTACAGACATGCTTCCTTTATTTTGCTTTTGGAAATGGGGTTTTGTTTTTGCATTGATGGGTCTCAGTCAATGATGAGATTCCCTATGACTATTCATTACTTGTTACAGCTAAATCTCTGGTGAGGTGTGAATATTTATGAAGGCTGTTCCTCTTCTGATTGGCTCTGATCCTGGTAGCCTTATTAAGAATAAGGTTTACACTGGATTTGCACTCTTGCTAAGCAGGGCAGCATACCAAACATGGGGTAGGGTTGGAGTGTTTTCAATAAAAGCAGCACCTGGGAGTATTAAAACGTGGAAGAGCGCGTGTAGCCCCTAGGCAGCTTTCTTGTAATGTATGCCCGTTTTGAAATTCTGCCATTCCTTGCTCAAAGTTAATGATCTAAATTTTAAATGCAAGAACCCTCTAAAAAAGAGTGGTGGGAAAATAGATCAACAATGGGAAAAAGGCAGATTTAACCTCAAAGGATCTATCACCGAATTACAAAGCCACAGGTCCAACAACCCCATCATCACTTTTTAATGAATGTGGAGTAAAATCTGTCCCTTAAGAGAAAGACACGAAAACAATTGATTAGAATAATTTATTAAAATATGCAAATGTGTGCAGAAGAGGGAGGGTGTGACTGTTTGTGAAATTATATTGTTCTCTAGTAAATATTAAGTGCCCGCAGCATGTTGGATAGACTTTGAAGATCCAGAATGAAGATCTTGAGTAGTTCCCGATAACAACTTTATAGCATAAGGAGAGGACCCTGGCAAAGTAAAAATATGAAAATATACTCAAGAATAGTTTGTCTACCTATTTCATATAAGAACAAATATCCATCCTTATTGAGTCAAAATTTGGACAGAATAGCTAAAAATTGAAAGCACTATTTTAAAATAAAACTCAAATAACTTGTTAGCTTGAAAGTCCTTAGCCATCCCCAAAACTTATATATGAATCCAGAACATTCCATGTGTGTGAATAGGCAGAGTTAAATTTGGAAAAGTATAATTATAAGCGTATAAGGGGAAAGTGGCTGTGGCTCAAGCAATTGAGCTCCCATTTAAAACATGGAGGACCTGGGTTCGATCCCGGGACCTCTTGGTAAAAAAAGAAAAAAGGCATCTCAGACCTGCACGGAGAGGCACAGGCCTGGGACTGGCGAAGCAACACACCAAAAAGACAATCGCAACCAGATAGGAAAAAAAAAACAAACAACCTTATAAGGGCTTTTCCCAGGCGAGAGCTTGGGGCTGTGCAGCTGTGTGGTTGCACAGGGACCCCGCTCAAAAGCACCCATGCTTGGTTTGCTGCTATGCAGTCACTGTCTTAAAATGCTTAATAATTTCACCCTTGATCTTGTGTTTTCCAAATGAAGTCTCACGATTGGGCAAAAGAGCATGCTCCTGAGTAGAGGAGACACGTGCAATATGCATGCCCGCCACTCCTTGCCACCCGGTTCACAGAGAGTGTTTGTGAAGCCCCCCGAGCAGAGAATTCCCATGGACTACCACAGGTGGGAGTTCAGCAAGACTCAAATTGAGTACTAAGTAAACATGTTACCCTCTGAGTAAGCATGAGTGCCACCACCCACAGGGATCACACTGTCCACTGGAACCAAAACTTGCTTCAAAATCAGGAAGAAGGCAAAGGCATTCCAAGAAACTGTAGTGACCAAGGAACCCTAGCACATACTCTTTATTCATATTAATTCCCTGTAGTAGTCAACCACTTATGTGAAATCATGACATAAAAGGAAAGTGAAAGATAGGGCAACCCATCACTACTTTCCCATTGGTCCTTCCTTCCCCATCAGTTAGCCAAAAGTAGAGAGCATCTGCAGAATGTATGCATAACAAGAAGTGAAATAACAGCAGCTTGTGCGGCATGCCCATTGTTCTGGTTAGAACAAAATACATATGCATGTAGAAGCTACAAAATTCAAAGTGTGTAATTTCGGTGATTTTGCATACAAGGTAAATACTCAGATTTGCATTTAAAACTGGTGTTGCACAATATAAAGATGAAAGGTGAAATTCATGCTAATAACTAATGATTAATTTTTCTTTACTTAGAATGACACTAAATAGAAAATTTTAAATGCCATGACAATTCAGGACAGAGAACATGGAAGAAAGGAACAAATACAGTGTTTTCTCCCCCTGCTTTTTGAAAGAAGGTCCGCACATTTTCATTTGGCACAGAGCACTACAAATTATGTATTCAGCCTGGCTTGCCATTAGCTATATATAAAATACACTGCCTGGCTCTCACAGGGGAAGAGATCTTTCCTTTCCAATCATCTGATTAATGATTCTAATCCTCCACCTTCCTTTTATTGTGTGTTTCCTACCATGAGGATCTTGAGGATGTTAAAACCAGAAATAACCCAAAGAAATTTGTCTAGTGCTCTTAATAGGATTAGCCAAATACCAGTATTTCTTATTTCAAGAAGTAGCAATCTTTGATAGAACTTAGAAGCCCCCTCTCCACTGGTGGTGCTGCTATTCATGTGACTCATGAACCCTTAATGTTAAATTATCTCTATTTTATGTTCTGAGTGGTCAAGTATGCCTCACTTGGTAGCTCTCCTCATACATTTTATCATTACAAACCAGCATCGATAGGTGTGCTCTGGTTTCTGTTAATTTCAGGGTCAAGATATGTAGCAATCACATCTGGGAGTGGTAGTTTATAAAGTTCCAGACCTCCTTTGTCTGGTTATCAACTCACTAATTGCAGTGACATCTACAATTACTTATCTGATTATCTAAAATGGTTGACTGGGAAGAAGGCTGCTTTATCAGCATTTTTGAACGCTAGTTCCTTTGCATCCATGACAAATCATGCTCCTATCCCTCTTCCCCAGTGAATACAATAGTCATAATAGTTTGAAGATGATTAAAAGTCACCTAAAGTCTAGTCTCTTTTAATCTCATTTTAAAATGGGCTGCAGTTTAGGATCACGTGTGATTACGGAAGAAACAATGGGGGGCTTTTTTTTTTTTCATGAGAGTATATCTGAGAACCTATAACCTCGAGCAAAAGTTTCAAGAAAAAGTCATTTTTTCATGGTTTTCAAATTTAAAAATATTTTGGTTATATAGATTGTATCCTGCAGCAATTTGGAATTTGTTAATAGAGAAAATATCGGAGTGACTTGACTCTCACAGTATTTTATGAACCTTGATAGCAATCAAACAAGCAAACAAATGCTTGGAGTAGCAAGTAGCAAAGTCTAATCTCTAAAGCTATAACGACCCAAAACATTGAGCTCATCAAAACATTGGTTTGAATTAGAAATTTTCTCCCTGTCTCAGTGGCATTAATGGGGCATAAAGGAGGAATGGGAAGAGGAAAATATTTACTCCAGCATAGTCAGTGAAAATAACTATTAACGCGGAATCCTATCGGACTCAAATAAGTCCTCCCTGCACATGGTCCATCAGTCCCTTCTATTCAAACCTATATGTGATGCTTGAGTTTTTAGGTGTGCTTCCAGAGACTGGAGCCTCTGGCCTACCTATGTGCCAGCTGTGCCTGCAATCTCGGTGCAGCTGCAACCCCTACCCTATAGCTCAATGGACTCATCCAAGTCACCTGGCAAGGAGACGACTATGGGCAACGGCCATCCTAGGGAATGGAGAGGGCCTGCAGCTGCAGGCAGGATAATCCCATCCACCGTATCCATGGGATATAAACCCTCTCTCACTTGGAGGTGGAGTGGACATCACCATCCCAAACTCCCCAGGATTGGGGGAAGAGCTATGGACTAGAATGGACTTGGTGGTGTTCTGCCGTATATTGTGATTCAAGCAATGGAAGAAATTGTAACAGTGAGGTGGAGACGGTGGCCACTGGACATTTTTGGGGCAGGGAGGGGAGAGGCAGTTGAAATACAGGGGCTTTTTTGGGACTTGGGGGTTGTCATGAGTGGCATTGTGGCAACAGATGTAGGCCATTTTGCATCAGCATATACCACGCAGAACTGTGTGGGAGAGAGGGTGGTCTATGATGTGAAATGCGGTCTATGCTTGGTGGCAAGGCCCCAGGATGTGTATATCCATT
>JAQZBX010070906.1:0-15333 GCA_029593785.1 Cabassous unicinctus
CTATAGGTCTTTAAGTTTTTCTTTGACACCAGACATAAAAGAATAGGTTCTTTATAGTTCAAAAACAAGCAAAAACTAACATAAGGTGTTAGAAAACAGAATACTAATTTCCTTTGAGGAAGAGGAAAGATAGTCATAAGGAGAGAGCATGAGGAGGGCTTTTAGAATTCTAGCAATGTTCTATTTTTTCACTTTGAGAAAATTCATTCAACTGTACAATTATTTTGTGTATTTTCAGTTTTAAATGATGGCTAACATATGGGAAAAATAAAATTGGATTCCTAATCCTCATCCTACAGCAGGATAAATTGCATATGGATCAACGATTTAATTGTAAAAAAAAATCAAACCATAAATATTTAAGAAGAAAAAAATAGGTGAGTTCTTTTTAATTCTAGAGTGTGGATAACCTTTCAAGTATGACCCACAACCCAGAAGCCATAAAAGGAAATGTGGCTAAATCTGACTACATTGAAAATTTTTAAATCTGCAGAGCAAAACCCACTATAAACAACATCAAAATATAAATAGCAAACCAGAATGATTTACCACTCCTATTACAGAGAAAAGATTACTTCCCTTAATATGTATATTTGGAACTACTTATAAATGAGAAAAAGAGCCAAAAGCAAATAGAAAAAAAGTTAGCAAAGAATGTGAATAAACAATGCAAAAATAAAAAATATGTCTTTTTAAAATATGAAAAGAAGCTCAACTTCACTAATAAGAGAAATGCAAGTTTAATTTATACTGAGACACTGCGTTTCTAACAAATCAACAATGACAAAACAATCTGATAACACTGCGTTGTTGAAGGTGTGGAGAAACAGGCATTTTCATATGTCACATGTGGAAGCATGAAGTTCTACAATAACCATGGAGAGTAACAGCAAAATTAGGAATGCAAAGACCCTAGTAATTGCACATATGCTAAGTAACACAAGGATAAGCATATTTATTGCAGAATTGATTGTAACAAAGATCAGAAACCATCTAAATGGACTTGTTAAATTATGGAATCTGCATAAAGGGTCATATGATGCCATCATGACAAAGACTGTCCTGGACCATGTAGGCTACACAGCACAGTAGTTAAAAGCCCCTGCAGCCATTGCCTGGGTCCAATCCTGCCTCCCCACTTACTATGTGTGTGACCATGGGCAAGTTATCAACATATTTTTGCCTTAGTGGCAAAAATAGTACCTACAAAATAGGGTTATTGGAGGATTGAAATGGTTAATATTTCTGTGTCGCTATAGAATGGTGTCTGGTGGACAGTAAACACTATATAAGTGCTTTGTCAAATGAACTAAAAAAACACACTGATATAGGGTGACTTCCAAGTATATTGCCAAGTAAAAGAAATATGATAATTTTTATATATAATATTTTATAAATTAAAAGTATCAAATAACACACACGTTATTTTGTATACACCTTGATATCTTGTATAGACCTAGAATATCTCTCTAAGGAAAAATAAGGACCTGATAAAAGCTGTTGCCTTTAGGTGAGTTTGGGGAACTTGGGGAAGACTGGGTTTTTGTACCTTTTGGATTTTGAACTAGGTCTTTCATATTTTTAAAAATAAATAAAACTAACACTTAAAATAGTTCAGAAGACTACGTAACAGCATGGAAAATGTGTATAATTCAATATTAACAGCATGATACAAAATCACATATTCCACAACGACATATTTTCTCCTGATAATAGGCAAATGAGAACACAAAAAAAAATCTGTGTTGTTGGGTATATACTACTTTTGAGTATTTTCCCAATGATGATGATGATAAAGACGACGATGAAGAGTTCTGCTCCCATCAACTATGCCAGTCCATCCATTCTGAGATCATCAGTTTCCCAGCCACCTCTTGGTTCAAACTTTGGGAAAACGTGGGGGAGAGCAGTAACTTTCCTATCCTCTCTCCAGAGAGCTATCACCTGCCTTTGGGCTACCCATGCCTCCTGGGCTCAAGTTTACCCCAGCTCTTTCTGCATCACCGCATCATCCCTTCAGGGAGGTTGTCCCTTTGGCCCAGAAATTTCAGGCTCTCTGAGGATACCCTAATTTGGATTTCTGAAGCCCCTCCTGTCCCTCTCTCTCCTCCAGGCCCCACCCTCCTGAGACTACCATGCCCCTTAGGCACCGCAGTGGGGGGAGACGCTCACTAACGAGGCCCTGCGGCTTTGGATCCACAGATCCCTTAAGCGGGCCCCGGGAAACCTATTAAGTTTCCTCTCTTCCTGGGAGTCCCTGGGAATAGGAGGGGAGGACAGGGAGAGTGACGCGGTAGAGTCCTCCCCTCCTCATTTTCCACAAAATCCTTCTACAGCCCACTCCGATACTTCATTGTTTTTATTTACAGAGGAGCTGCTATTTGACCTGGGCCTCCAAGAACAGACAGAATTCTGGGTGGGAAAAGAAGATTCTGATATGGGAGAAGAATGGGTAAGGTCAGGGAGAAAGGACTAATCATGGCGTGTTCAGGTTATTGTGTAGTTGTAGGATCTGAGGCCGAGGATGGTAGAAATACCAGAAAGGTATGTTGGGTCCTTAATAGGATGGTTGGAACCGGGTCTCCTTCCAACCAGAGTCTAAGCCACATTCTCCTCAACCCAGATCTGATCTCTCCCTCTCTCAGGAGTCATTGCCAGGATTTATGTTCCCTGCAGTTAGGAGGCCAGGCAGTGGACCTGGCCAGCCCAGGAGCTGAGAGTTCAAGAGGCCTGGGCTTTGGGACCCGGCAGCCCAGAGCCTGGACCTCTCCTTTGAATGAATGACCTGGGCTTTGGGACCCGGCAGCCCAGAGCCTGGACCCCTCCTTTGAATGAATGGCCTGGGCTTTGGGGCCCGGCAGCCCAGAGCCTGGACCCCTCCTTTGAATGAATGGCCTGGGCTTTGGGGCCCGGCAGCCCAGAGCCTGGACCCCTCCTTTGAATGAATGGCCTGGGCTTTGGGACCCGGCAGCCCAGAGCCTGGACCCCTCCTTTGAATGAATGGCCTGGGCTTTGGGGCCTGGCAGCCCAGAGCCTGGACACCTTCTTTGAATGAATGGCGTTTCTCTGCAGGAGGCCATGGAAGAGGCCATGGGTTGTGGCTCTTTGTCGGGAGTAGGGGCCAGGGACTGAGTTCAAAGTCCCTGCTAGATTCACCATGTTGGAAGTAGATTCACTCATGTTGGAAGTAGAGAGTAAACCCTGCCCTGGGTCCAGAAGGCTGGTGGGATGGTTGGTTCTGATGGAAGAAAGAGCATCACTTTTATTGTGTTAATGTGAGATTCTTCATCCCCCTGCCCTCGGGGTCATCTCTGAGCCTGGTCAGCCACTTGAGCTGGGGGTGCTCTGTCAAATGGCACGTCTTCACTTTTTTTGTTTTTTAATTTATTTATGCCCCCCTTGCTGCTTGTGCTTGCTGTGTCCATTTGCTGTGCGTTTTTCTGCGTCTGCTTGTTTCCCTTTGTTGCGTCATCTTGCTGTGTCAGCTTACCACGCCGCGTGGGCCATCAGCTCACCGCGCCTCACGCACCAGCTTGCCTTCACCAGGAGGCCCGGGGAATCGAACCCGGGGCCTCCCATATGGTAAACGGGAGCCCAACCCACTGAGCCACAGCTGCCTCCCACGTCTTCACTCTTTAATTCGTCTTTCACGGCCCCTCAGCACACATGCCTCTGCGTGTTTCTGCTCTTATGCCTCGTTCCGCTTCTGTACCTCTGTGTGTGTGTGTGCCTCTAAGCCCACTTTCTTCTCTCTTCTTCAGTCCCTTTCTGTTTTTCCCTCATTTGGATGGGAAAAATCAGGCAGATGAGAGAGAGGCAGAGGAGAGAGTGCTCCCCCTACGTAAGAGTACAGACTTTGCCATCAGTCAGACCTGGGGACAAATCTTAGCTCAGGGAGAAGCTGGGTGAGCTTGAAGCAGTCGGTCTCTCTGAGCCTCAGCTTACACATCTGTAAATTAATAATAATGATGCCTGCTTCATAGTGGTCTTGCCAAGACTAATATTGTGTACGCAGAGTGCTTAGAACTGTGCCTGCAGGTTGTAATGGTAATAATAATAGTAGTAGTTGTTTTGATTCTGCTACCTCACTCCCATCAGTTTAGTGGGACTATGAAGGATAAGTTGGAGGCAATGTCAGTCTCTCTTGGCAACTGTCCAGGGGAGGGAGCACAGGGGAAGAGATGAGGAAAGGGAATGGGGAAGAGAGACAGGCTGGAAACGTAAAGTCTCTCTAGGCCTTGGACTTGGAACAGCTAGCAAAGGTAGTGCTGGTCTATTCCATGCCTCTCCACCCAGATCCACGCATATCCTTCTGTCTCCCACTAGTTACTCAATCTTTCCAGATAAGTCTTCCACCCAGGGAGTTCTGGCTAAGGTAGAATGTAATGAGAATGCAGGGAGCAGAGAGCAAAGTGAAAGGACTAAGCAAATATCGTTATATGTCATTCAATAATACTTCCTATACGCAGGGACTTCTGGCCCAGATGCTTTCCATTCATCATTTCAATCAATCATTAAGACAATCCTATGGGACTGAGGATGCTGATGATGCTGGAAAGGGTTAATAACTCCCTCTCAGCTCTCACACCTGGTAAGTGGAAGCGCTGAGATTAAAATACAGGTGTGTGTGAGCCCACTGCCTCTGCTTGTTCCACTGCACCTTACTGGCCTCTTGAGAAACAAAAAATGGGCTCCTGCCCTCAGGAAACTGGAAAGTTATGTGTTGGTTCCCACCCACCCCCACCCCCAGGGCCCTGAGTCCCACATAAAAGGAGACTGATGAGGAATCTGAGACCCAGAGAGGATATGTGAGTTGGGCAACACCGTGTGGGACCAGAAACCAAACCTCCTGGCTCCAGACCCCAAACTTCACTATTATCCGAGAGGCTACTCCAGAGTCGAATGATGAGGCAGACCATATCCCAGAATGCACTATACACTGGCACACACGTGCAAATGGACACTTACACAAGCACCCCGTACACTGGATGGAAGCCCTTCTAAGATGTAAATTCACACCGATATGTTATGCCTAATCTCACATCTCCCTTACTGACTTTGAATTCTATATTAACCCAATGTCTTCAAACTCCTTTAAGAGCTCTTGAGACATTGACATATCTTAACCTTGGGACTAAAACCATACACACAAATGAAATTTTTGATAGAAACTTAAAATATCAGAACTGGAAGCAACTTTAAAGATTGGCCCAACTTTCTCATTTTACGGGTGGGGCAAATTAGGCTCTGATATATCGTGTTCAGCCATCACACAGTAGATGTATGAGGATGGGCTTCATGGTTCACAATGGGATATCCCCTACAAAAGTATTCCCAGCGCCAGTGAGAAGCAGAACCACTGGTTAAAACTCAAGGAACCTTTGATGGACACTGATGGGCTTCACCGTGGCAGGTGTGCAAGTGCCTTGAAGAAGTGATCCAACGCAGCCAGGAAAAATGTCCTAGGAAACGTGAGCTTGAGCTAGGTTTCAAAGGAGTGGAGTTTTAAGGATTGAGGTGCATGAAGAGAAACAAGAGAAACAGGGAACTGCGTCTTAGTTGGATGAGTTAAGGGGAAGGCGAGGTGACTGACTTGAGGGCTGGGTGGAGACTCGTCCATGATCCTGGTTGTCTGGGGGCCACTGACCCTGAAGATGGGTGACTGCATGCACCCCCTCTGAGACTGATGGTAAATGCAAGGGGGGCATTTGAGAGGTAGAGCCAACAGGAAGAAAAGGGGTGAGGTTCCTGGATCTCTGAGGTTTCAAGGCCAGAAACCCAGGTTAGGGACAGTGATAGGGACACTAGGAAGAAAGACACATTTGGGAGAAATAATGATTAATTAATTCCTTCCCTTACAATAACCCAGCAAACAGAAACAAATACCATTCAAATCAGATTCCAGGAAACTGATTTTAGTGGAATTGGCAAAACAACCGTAGATGTAGAGGATGACAAGAGTCTTCTCCCAGGATGTGGCATATCAGATCAACCTAAAAGGAAGCCTTGAAGGATGAATAGAACCTTTCCAGGTCGATAATTTGGGGATTCCAAGGGATTCTAGCATGTGCAAAGATGTGCATTCTGGAAAGTTGAGCCTCTCACTCCAGCTGGAGAGTAGCATGAAATGAAGCTGGACAAGTGGAAGGAAGTCATATTGTAAAGGGACTTGAATGCTGTGCTAAGGATTTGGACTTAATCCTAAAGGTAAAGAAGTGATATTTAAGCAAAGAATTGACATCTGTAGCTTAGAAATCTCATTCTAGGTCGTGGTATAGAAAAGTGATTAGAAGGAAGCAGAGCAGTGGCAAGAGGACGTTAGGATCTGTCATAATCTTCCGGGAAAGAGAAAACAAGAGAACAAGAGTCAGCACCAGGCATAGGAGAAAAGAGAACGTCTGGGGGTACCAGGTACGTTTGACAGGATGTGGTCCCCAGCTGTAATTGGGAGTGCAGGAGAGGGAATTAATCTAGAATGACTTCCTGATTTCCAATTATGGTTCCAAGTTAGTTCCCTTCACAGGGGAGGTTTGGGTTTGAACTAATGACAGGTCGGATTGGAAGTGCTGGTGGACATGTACGTGGAAAAGCTCGGAGGCAGTTGAATACATGAGTCTGCAGCTAAGAGGAGGATAGGGTCTTGAGAAAGGTTTAGGAACTATGGGTGGGGCTTAAGCCTCAGAGTGGATACTATCCCTCATGCAGGTGATTGTTCATCACTGGGGCATCCACCCATGGAGAGGGGCAAACCGTCTTCCCTTGTAGTATTTTTGTTCCTACAACTGGATTGGAGAGAGATGGCAGGCCCAGGATTACCAGGGAGTTGTCCTGAATCCAGCTGAGGGGAAGAAATGGAAAAAATAAAGAAAACAAAAAGCAAAAGGGCAGGGCAGGTGGGAAAGGGGATACAAGTGGTCCATGGGCATAAAGCTGGCAGGTGTATCTCCCCCAAGGAGTGGAGGATATAGAGGGAGAAGGATGGACCTCCTGTGAGCAGAAGATTCTACTACTACTCAAGCCCCTTAATCTTTGTGGCTTTGTCTGCAGGACGCCTCAGCACCAGCCCATTCAATAAAGAAGTGGTCAGGGAGAAACCCGAATTCCTTCCATCCCTTTTCCACACTGTAGGCTTGGAAAACAGGCACCTGGGGCCTTAGATATGGAGGATGTGGGATTTGGAATGCTGCATAGAATGCAGAGCAGGGCTGTCCAGAAAAGTACAGGGCAGGGGTGGTCTGAGAAAGAGAGAAGAATGGGTTCAGGACAGCTGAGTTCACGGAAGACATTGGACTGCGAGGAACGAGGAACGAGAGTACTGGAGTCCCTGGGGAAGTGGTGGAGAGGGGGTGTGGGAAGCAAGTGCTGGAGTCCAGAAGACCAGGCTTGGGCTCCTAGGCCCAGAGCAGGTGAGAGGCACCTGCCTTCAGGGAGGGGTGTGTCACTGTGACTCTCCTCTCCAGCCCACACTCCTGTCCTCCCAGGTCCCAACATGAGCCGCTGGCCTGAGTCAAACTGGACAACCCCACAGGAGTTCATCATCCTGGGGTTCTCGGAGTGGCCCCCAGGGCTGCGGGGGCTGCTCTTTGCCCTTCTCCTGCCACTCTACCTGGCCACTCTGGCGGGGAACCTGCTCATCCTGGGCTTGGCTATCGTGGACCCTGCCCTGCACACCCCCATGTACTTCTTTCTGGCTGCACTGTCCGCGGTCGAGGTGGCCTACACCCTGGTGCTGACGCCACGCATGCTTGCCGGCTTCCTCCTGCCTCCTGGAGGCCAGGCGGTGGCCCCCGCCACCTGTGCTGCCCAGATGGGCCTCTTTGTGGCTCTGGGAGGCACTGAGTGCCTGCTGCTGGCCGCCATGGCCCTGGACCGCTACCTGGCCATCTGCCACCCTCTCTATTACCCTCAGCTCATGACCACGGGGCTCTGCTGGAGACTTCTGGCCTCCTGCTGTGCGGGTGGCTCCATCCTAGCCTTGGGCCTCACCACCGCCATATTCCAGCTGCCTTTCTGCCACGGCGGCCTGGTCAACCACGTGTTCTGTGACCTCCCGGCAGTGCTGGTGTTGGCCTGTGGCAACCGGGCGCTGCAGGAGCATGTCCTCCTGGCCGCCTGCCTGCTGCTGCTGGTGCTGCCTCTGGCCCTGATCCTGCTGTCCTACACCAGGGTGCTGGGGGTCATCCTGGGGGTCAGCGGGGCCGCGGGTCGCCGGAAGGCCTTCAACACAGTCGCGTCACATCTCACTGTGGCTGTGCTCCACTACGGCTGTGCCACAGCCATGTATGCCAGACCCCTCCACAGCCGCTCCCTGGAGGAGGATAAGCTCGTCTCTCTCATCTACATCAACCTCACACCCCTGCTCTACCCGGCCATCTACACGCTGCGGAACCGGGACATGCTGGGTGCGCTGCAGCGGGTGGCCAGCCAGAGGACAGGGACTGGCCTCCGAGCCGACCTCGCCTAATGCTAGATGGAATCTTCCCCCCGATGGAAATCTCACCTCCCAGATCCATCTATGGCTCCCCGAGGTCGGCTGGACATAAACCTCGGTATGTCAGACAAGGACCTCCGAAATCAGACGCCCGCCTGGTTCTTCTGTTTCTGCTGACATTTAGAGCTGGCTAATGTGGGGGTGGGGTGGGGGGCTGTCCTGTACACTGTAGGATGCTGGGCAGCATCCCTGGTCTCTAGCCACTAGATGCCTCTAGTCGTGACCATCAAAAATGTCATCAGACATTGCCAAATTCCTCTGGTAGAGAACCGCCACTCTAAGTTATAGCTACATGGTAGCTTATAAAGAGAGATGAGTGTTAATGCACAAGAAGTGTAGACCAGTATCAGTTATACAGACAAACTCCAAAAACAACCCGAATGTCCATCAACGTAGAGGCGATACAAACCACGCGAAGACTACACGGTGATGAAAAAGGATGAACTACTGCTACCAGCAAAAACAGAAGGGACAACACAGACATAATATTGAGTTACCAGAAGCAAGACACAGGGTATATACTGTAAGGTTCCACTTAATAAACTGTAGGTAGAGTGCTTCCCTGGGGGCAGGATTTGACTGGGAGGGGGCATTAGGTAATTTCTCAGACACTGGAAAAGTTCTGTATCATGAGCTGGGTAGAAGGCACACGAGTAGACAAGTGAGATGCACACAAGACTCGTGCACTCCACTGCATGTAAAATAAACTCCAGCTGAGTCAAGCTATTCGCGAACTAAGGCAACCTTCGTCACTGTCATGCCTTTGCTCGTGATCCCTTATCTCTCTGATATACTCCTCTCTTTCCTCCTACAAAAAAGATCCCTTGTACCATTCAAGAATCAGCCTAAATACCTCATTCTCTGTGAAACCTTCCTTGGCACTTTCCACCGCCCCCCTCAGGTAGAACCATTGTCCCTCTGAAATAATTTTAGCATCTGTCTTATCCCCGCCCCTCTCCCCAAAAGGCACACATTCCCAAACACTCCATTAGGCTGTGAGCTCTTTTAAGCCAGATCTCTGGCCCTATTTCTATATTTCAAGATCCATGGACTTGGTAGTTCCTAATGAATGTTTGACAGAGGAAAGAGCCGTAGAAAGGGTGTGGGTTATTTGGGGTTTCACATACGGGCTATAGGTCCATAGGCTGAACCCAACCAAGAACAAGTATCTACAAGACTCAATCTTCCTCTGGTTGTTTTTCCAACCACACTACACAACTAAAACAAAATTTTCAAAGAACAGTACTTAATTTTACTGTACAGAATGCACTTTTTTGTTGTGGTAAAATACACAGTTTTCCTTTATAGCTATTTTAAACTATACAATTCAGTGACATTAAGTACATTCGTGATGTTGTGCAGCCATCACCCACCATCTGGTTCAAGAACTTTTCCACCAACCCAAAAAGAAACCCCATCTTTGCAGATGGACCTGTGTGAGCACGCTCCTTCAGAGCTTACCTATCCAACGAGTTTAGAGACTGGCTGCAGGCCAGAGGGTAGGGGCCACCCTCACCCTTTCTTGGGCCTGAGTGTGTGGCCCTAGGAATTCCCTGGTGACACAAGCATGCCTGCCTCCCCATCCCTAGGAAACAGTTTCCTCACAGTCCCCATCACTGTACCAGCCACACTTTCCCCTGGCAGCCCCTCGACTGCGTGCCCTCAGCGTTCTGTAGGAGAGCCTGGTGAGCCACCTCCTATCCACAGCAAGTCCCTCGGCCACGACCAGGCAGCCTGGGCGAGACACATAAATCCCAGTATGTACACGAGGGCTACTCTGCTCCCCCTGGAAGCAAGACCACGGGCCAGAATGGGACCTTGGGCAGCCCTACGCCGAGCCATTCACGGGCAGGATGGGGGCCAGCCAGGGCACCACGAGGTCCTCCGGCCTTAGGAAGCCTTTTTCTTCTTGATTTGGCCCTGTTACTGCAATCCTTTAACTGTTTTCTGGAGCTTTGGTAAAGATGTTTCTGCCAGTTCCTCCTGGTCGTTCAAAGCACCTGTGGGGGGACGGAGCCCCGAAGTGTCTCACTCTGCCCATCTCATCTCCATAGACGCCTCAACTTGCAGCCCCCACGAGGCGTGGCACAGAGAGGTGAAGCAACGCACCAAAACAGACAATGATGCAACCAGATAGAAAAAAATTTAAAAATAAAAATTAATTAATAAAAGCCTCAACTATTATTTTTTGCCCTAGGCAGCACTGGCTCGTTGATTTGCCTTTCAATGCTCTGGGAGAAATAACCACACATAGCCGCTCCACCCTGATAGGGTTCTGAGGCAAGCTCCTTCGGGGGAACCCACAAGATCAAAACAGACAAGCCCAGTTTGTGGGAGCACCGTCCACTCTTGTTCTGGAACCAGGCATCTTGGCTGGTCATATGGGCGGCTGCCAGGTGCTAGGTTAAAGCTAAAGTGCCACAAACATCTTCGACTGCATTTCCATGACCTTTCTCCTGGTTAAACGTCCACTGGGTTGCTGTAAACCTTTGACTAACTCCCAGAATTCCGATAAGCTTGATGCCTACAATTTTTGCCAGGTTTTTCTGTTTCTGGGGAGGAATGGCTCCCCAAAGTTCCCCATTCCTCAACTTTTAGTCTCTATGTGATGCAGTTTGAATTTTCTTTTCTCTTGCATTTCAGTTAAAAATATACCTGCTGGTCATGACCACTCAAAGTGCTTTCAAACCCAAGATGTGTTGTTGAGATAATTTGAAAAACATCTTTCTAGGCTCTGTGTGTAGGAATGTAGAAATGGTACTACAGGATCTTCAGATATGTTTCAACTTTATTCCACATTGCCACACTGCTCTCCCAGGTGGAGTTACCCTTTACAATGCCACCAGCAGTGGACATGGTTAGCTATTTTCCCACATCACTGTCAACAGATTGTGTTGTCAGACTGAAAGTTTTGCCAGTTTGGCGTCTGATAAATGGATTTCCTTGAGGTTCTAATTCACATTCTCCTGATTACTAGTAAGACTGCACACCTTTCCAAAAACAGTTTAGGCTTTTAGGTTTCCTCTCAGGTAATTGTTTGCATCCTTTGCCCATTTTTCTCTTGAGATGTTTGTCTTTTTCTGACTTTTTTCACAGCTCTAAATATTCTGGTTGTGAATCCTTTTTCAGTTACGTGGCCTTTAGTCATTCCCATCATTCTCTCTCTCGGGGAACATGCTGCTGGGCAGTTGCACCAGGGTCCAGCCCAGGTGGCTGGGTTAGCAGCAGTGTACCTGCCTCTCCAAGGCACCCCTCAAGAGACTTACCCAAGGTCAGTGGCCTCCAATGGCCTGGTTGTTTGGGCAAGACAATATGTTATGACAAGGTGAACTGCTCCGGGGTGCCCACGTTTGGCAGACTTTCCACTTCCCGCTCAGCTCACCATCGTTCCTGCAATCACTTGGGCCCCCACTCTGGAGGCCCATTTTAACACCGGGGTGACCACCTAGCCTGACCTGACAGGCCCTGCCTCCATACCGGGAGTGACCAGCCTGGTCCGACAAGCTCCCCACCTATGCCTTCACAGCTTGCCATCTGGGAACAAAACAACTTCAGGACACCGAGAGGTACAGGTCCCAGAAGAACTGGGCCAGGTGGCGGGATCTGCCCCTAGGGCCGTCACTGGCTAAACCGGCAGTTAATAGCTGTCTCCTCTGTAATAAAACCAAACGCTGGAGACTTGCTAGATGGGGCTCAATTCCCTGTGGCCGGCCGCCTTCTTTTAGATGGCAGGTGGATTACATCAGCCCCTTCTGCCACCTTCTGGGGCCACCTGATCTGCTTTTACCTTGGTAGACACCTACAGTGCACCAACCACACCCAGCCAGTGATGCCACCAGGGTTTGGTCCCCTTCGCTGCTCCTGATATAACTGACTCTGACCAAGGCCCTCACTTCACGTCAAACACCCCAAGCCTGGGTGTCAGAGCAAGGTTCACACCAGCATTCTCACCTGCCCTATCACCCCCAGGTAGGAGGCCGTTTGGTAGGAGGTCCTCCTTAAGGAGTGACTTTTCAAAACCCAAATGGGCAAATGGCCCCCTGAACGGCCTCCTTTGTTCTGCCAGCTTTAATTTGTTAAACGCTAGACCTTCGGGCCTTTAGATGTCCCAAAGGCTTCGCTGTCCATGATGACTCCACTTCCATTTTACCAGCCCCTGCCACCTCTCCTTTCTGTTTCCAATTCTCCGTCATTCCGCCTTCCCTTAAAGGCTGGCAGCCTGATCAGGGTGGATAATGTCTTACGACCCAGTTATCACAGATTCTCCTGGGGGAACCCCATGTGCCCTACTGGGGGAGCCCTGAGATGCTGTCTCGGCTCTTCCTGCTCCTAGACCGTTGCCGGGCTTCACTGGGTATAAAGACTGGCTGGTGAGTCCTAATTTCGACTCTGACCCTTACAGGAAGTAAAAACTGTTGCCCCAGGGCCAAACCCAGGGACGCTGTGCACCACTAAATAGGAGAGAAAAAGTACACCAGGTGAATGCTGCCCATAACCAGATAGACTGGGACAGCCAAGACCCACTCCCACCGAGACAGCCCCACTCCCCACTCATAGCAGTCCAAATTTCTGGAAGTGGAAGTACCGAATTTAAAAAATGTCAAATGCAGTTGCCCACCCTTATGCTGGCTGTTAGTCTGTTCTATTTAGTCTGGATGTTTGGACTTGTCTTTGATCCATCAACCCAACCTCATCTCTGAAGAGTACCAACGGATGCCAAATAATCATACCTGTTCCCCAAAAGATTAGATTTTTCAAGGTTGGAAACACCTAAAACCACTACTCAATTCTATCAGGCCCACTTGCCACCATGCCAGGGTGGTCTGGTGCCTGGGCAGACTCAGCGAGCCTCACCCTCGCACAGCAGGCCTGTGCTAGGTGGGGGCCCGGAGGGCCTGTGTGCAAGACCACAGGCTCGAGTGATGGGGCCAGACAGACCCCAGCTGAGACAGCCCCTCGTACTTCGTAGCCTGCACTCACATTTTACCCCAGGATCTGACTGTAATTTACAGCCATTTGGGAAAGATTTTAGGTTGCCTAAAAAATTCATATGCTGGCATTCCAATGTGCTTCCAGGAAATAAGCTACGTGGTCAGGCTCCAGAAGTGTAGCTCAGGATGGTTTAGCTTTTGCTCACTGTGCTCCCAGATAATCCCTAAAAGCTAACAAAGAGATGTCACTCTAATTTCCAAGTGAAGAGATGCAGGGAGGTCCTATGAATGGCTCAGACTCGCTTTAGAAACACAGACTCTAAAACTGGAAGCCCTCGAACCCCCCGAGTGATCTGCCACGTGGGAAGGATTTCCTGGGCACAGACAGACGACAGGGCCCCAGAACACAAGCTCGTCGTTGGCAGTGACATCACCTCAGACAGTGTTGCCCCGGCCCACAGACTCATCGCTGGAGATGCCCCACTGCTCATGACACAGAAGGCCCCCTTCTCAATCCCACTGTCCACAGGGATCACTGCACCACTAGGTGTGGCAGGAGCAGCTGCTGGAATGGCCAGTCTGGCAGGACAAACCCAAATCAGTCAAGTGAACGAATGACAGTCACACTCACCTCCTTTGCCCAAAAGGAACACATGGCCCTAAATTTACCTAATCAAGGACAAGAGTCATTGGCCCTTATGGTGCTAGACAGCAGACCGGCCATGTCAGCCACCCACGGGCGTGCACTCAATCAGTGGAACTTCCCGCTACCCGCAGATTAAAATGCTAGACTGATCTCCAAGATCCTACAGCATCTAAGGAAAGGCATTCACGTTTCTCATGCATCACTAGATTATTCAACAAATGCCACTAGCCCTTAAATCTGTTGATTAATTTTCTTGGTTATCCTCAGATAAATGGACAAGTTGGCTAGAAAGGACTTTGAGGGAATATGCTTCATTAAATTGGGTGTCTGTGGGTATTTTAATTTTAATCCCCTGCTGCACCCATCTTCTAGGTCACTTCATTCCTTACCCTTTTAAAGATTTATTTATTTTATTTTATTTATCCCCCCCCCTTGCTGCTTGTGCTGCTGTGTCCATTCGCTGCGTGTCTTCTCTGTGTCTGCTTATCTCCCCCTTGCTGTGAGGTCTTGCCTCATCAGCCCACGGTGCCGTGCGAGCCGGCCTGCCCTCACGAGGGGCAGGGAAGCGAACCCGGGGCCTCTCATATGGTAAACAGGTGCTCTATCCATTGCGCCACACCCGCTTCCTGCCGCGAGGTTGCTGCATCAGCCCACCGCACCGCTCAGGCCGGCGTGCCCTCACAAGGAGGCCTCAGGACGCGAACCCGGGCCTCCCATATGGTAAACGGGGGCTCTATCCACTGAGCCACACCCGCTTCCATTCCTTACCCTTTTAAGTACCCTCCACCATACCAGTTTCCTCTAAACAAATATCTATACTTACCCCCAAAGAGTCAGCAGATACTCACACTAGGCTTGGAATGTTAAAGCACCACAGGGAGGGCAGGTGTGGCTCAAATGGCTGGGCGTCCGTCTCCCATGTGGCGGGAGCTGGGTTTGCTCCCCGGGACCTCCCAGTAGAGAGAAAGAAAAATATAGGAGGTGTGCTGGCCACCAGGCCCCGTGAGCAGGTGCACCGCCAGGCCCTGCCGAGCCACGCAGCAGGACGATGGCGTGGCAGGAGAGTGACAGGGGAGGGCCAAGGCGAGATGCGCTGAAAGGCCAGGAACTGAGGTGGCGCAGGTGATGGGATGCCTCTCTCCCACATCGGAGGTTCCCGGGATCGAATCCCAGTGAGGACAGGAGGAGAAGGATGAGAGGAGAGGGCAGGAGGCAGACACGGAGAGTTTCCCAGCGAATGGACACAAAGACAGCAAAAACAGGGG
>JAQZBX010070907.1:0-15342 GCA_029593785.1 Cabassous unicinctus
GAGAAAGGTCTCGGCGTGCAGCTGGCTCTGGCAGGCCCTTCGGGGGCCAAAGGACAGCAGCCTGGGGAAGACGCTCATGGCTGCTGGATGTCATTTCCCAACAGGAGCGCCCAGGAGAGGCGGGCATCCTCTCTCACGCTGAGGCAGGGGGTTTTCTCTGAGCGCTCGAGTGTCTGTCCAGTGAGACGCTCCCCTTTTCCAGCTGTTTTTAAAACGCTGTGTTATCCCCGAGATGCTGAGCTACTCCCCAGGCACTGAGCTACTCCTGGGGCAGAGCTGCTCCTGGGAACTGAACCAAGCCTGGACACATTGCTGAAAAATCACAAACAAACCGAGAGGAAAAAACATTGATCTCAGCCCTCAAAGCAACAGTATAAAGAAAAAACAAACCAACTGAGCCTCCCCCCGGCCAGCGGTGGCCTCAGTCCAGCTCTGAGGCCTCCAGGATGGCGCTCACGGCGAGGGGGCCGGCTCATGATCGTATCGCAGCGTCTCTGCCCAAACTTCTGAAGGCCAAGGCCTCCTCCCTTTGCTTTTATGTTAGTTTCTCTCTTCATGAGAACACAGATGTGTGGGAAGTATCGTGGGTCCGGGACAGCCTGCCCTTCCTCCCCGCCCCCGGGCCTCCACGTGCTCTGGGGTGAGGGGCCCCACAAACCTGTGGAAAACGCTCAGGCGGGCCCCAGCCCGGCTGTGTCCACCAGGCTGTCGGGAGCAGCGAGCCAACGGGGTCCACCAGCTCCTCTGTGCACGTGCGTGCCCTGAGCCGTTCCCAGGGAGCTGGCGGGCGCTTTACGGGGCTGGCAAGTGGGAATCGCAGGGCAGGCAGCGGCGGAGCCCCGGCAGGCCCCAAGCAGGGCTGCTGCTTCTCTGAAGGCCCCTCAGATGGGACGAGGCCACCCTGCCGGGGGGTCGTCTCCCCGGGCAGTCGCTGACTGTAGGTGCTGAGCTCGGTCGCGGTTTGAGCGACTGCGCCCCAGCCTAGCGAAGTCGCCATGGGAAACTCCACACGGCACTGCCCTGCGTCCACAGTTCTCAGCGGTGGCCCGTCCTCGAGCCAGGACATCGGTGCCTGCCGGGCCTGGGAGCCCCGCTCCCCCCACACGCACACCCTCACCTGCCGGCCCCCCACTTCCGCTTCTGTCTCAAACATCGGAAGCCACCCTGGAGACCTCAGGCCAGGCCGGCACGTAGCGCTCGCCGCAGGGGACGCGGTGGCCCTCTCCTGCTCACCACTCCCTCCCCAGCCCAGCCGGGGGCCAGAGCCCACTGCCCCCGACCCAGTGAAGGGCCACACCATCCGCCCAGTGGCTGAAGCCCGCCTTGGACCTCCCTCCTCTTACCCCTGTGCCCGAGTCATCAGGACCCCCTAAACGACTGCACGTTCCAATCTGCCCACTTCTCTCCGTCTCCTCCGCCGCTGCCCAGTCCAGGCCGCCATCACCTCTTCCCTGAATTACAACCTTGGCCTCATCTCAGCACTGCCTTCCCAGCAGCTGCCCCACCCCAGCCAGATCCATTCTTCTCCTATCAGTGGACTTTTCTGAGAAAGGTAAACTTGACCATTTTGCTTCCCGTCACACGTGAAATGCAGCACAAGCGTCTTCTTTTTTTTTTTTTAAAGATTTATTTATTTACTTGATCCATTTTAAACCCCCCCTTCCCCATCTGCTGTTTTGTGTCCATTTGCTGGGCAATTCTCTGTGTCTGTTTCATCTCTTCTCATCACAAGCGTCTTCTGAAGGATGGACGCCCGCAGCCCCCTTCCACATGGGCTTCGGCGCGTGGCTCCCACTGCTAAATCATCTTTCTTGTGGCTCTTTGCACAACTGGCTGTTTGTCACACTCACACCTCTGCTTAAGGCTACTTCCTTGGCCATCTTCTCTTTGACTACAGCCCCCTTCTACCCCGACCCCAGCTGGGCCAAACGTGGACCAGGCATGGATTAAACATAGACCAGGCGTGGACCAAATGTGGGTCAGGCATGGATTAAACACAGACCAGGAGTGGACCAGGCATGGATGAAGCATAGACCAAGCATGGGTCAGGTGTTGACTAGACGTGGACCAGGCATGGGTCAGGCATACATAGGTCAGGTGTTGACCAGGTGTCGATGAAGCACAGACTGGGTGTGGACTAGAGATGGGGCAGGAGTGGGTTAGGTATGGATGAAGCATAGACCCAGAGTGGACCAGACGTGGGTCAGCCGTGGACCAGGCACAGGTCAGATGTGGACTAGATGTGGATTAAACACAGACCTGGTGTGGACACAGATGTGCAGCAGGCGTGGACCAGGTGTGGGTGAGGCCAGTCTTCAAAGTAGGTGTGTGTAGGGTGATATGAGCCACGTCCTCCTGGGCATTTACTGATGGGTTTTCTAAAATGCAGACTTGATCTCTCAGCTCCCAGGAGCTACCTTGCCAGCCGCGAGCTCTGCCCGTCACCTGGTCCGAGCGCCTTCCTCTCCACACCTGTTGTGCCCAAAGCCAAGGGAAGCCACAGCAACAGGGCCGGCAGCTCTGAGCACTGTGGCAGCGGAAGGTGCAGGCTTCTCCAGGGTCTAGAACCAAAGTAGCCACTCCATGCAGCCTGCAGTCAATGCCAGCGCCACTGAGGGTCGGGAGTGGGGTGGGTTACTCCGGCAAGCCACGTGTGGCAAGGCAGAAGGAAGTGCGCCATCCACGCGCGGCAGGGCAGAAGGACGTGCACACCGCAACTCAAATGGTAGACAGGCTTGGCTTACGGTTTTGAGGCCAAGCCATAGACGCGATGCCGTGTTTGTGGAAATGTGAAAATGTATGTCAACAGGAGAAAAAGGTCTCCTGCCTCCTGCACACTTAGACCTGCTTGCTGACCACGGCACTGAAGATTGGGGCTGTGTATTTTTTCAGAGTCAAGATTATTCTCCTTGTCAGAATTTCCTCTGTGAGCTTGGGATTTTTAAAATATTTCTGAACTAGGTGTTATTTTTAAGCAAAGTGAGACCTGCTGATCCTCTCTGCTGCATTCTGGAAACTCAGACAAGGCCGCTCTGCGCATGTCCTAGGTCCTTGAACTCCTAGGCACAAAGCAATGCTGTGCAAGTCGGACGGTGGACGTTTGGGCACAGCAGGGGCCTCCCTCCTGGAGAGACGGACTCTTCACGCAGATCCCACATTCTGTTTCCTTTCCTTTTGTACACACGGAGCTGCCTGGCTACGGGATGTGAGAGAGAGACAGTGGCCAAGGACAGGCCCGGGGTGCTCCACGCCACGCAGAGGCCAGAGCTGCCGCCGGGGCGGGGAGGTCTGGGGGAGAGGATGGTGCTCGTCAAGGCTGAAGACCTCGCGTTCTCTGCAGGTCTAACTTTGTTTCAGTTCTTGTTTTGAGACCTTCCCTTTGGATCACGGTGTCATTTTTTCATTTTCCACCCACTTCTGTAATATATAAAGGGCAAAATGCAATAAAACAGACACATCTTGGCACCAACCGTGAGTGACGAGAGCCACGCTCGGTGGGTAGGCGGCAGCCCAAGGGTCTCGTGGGGGCCAGGGCTCGGCAGGTGGAGTCGTGTTGGGGCGACACGCATGATGCCCGCAAAGTGGAGGGTATGGCCGTGAGAACGGGCTGTCCAGTATCACGTCCTGAGGCCGTCGTTGACTTTCTCCTAAGGAAGCGCCTGGGCCACGGGGAAGGGGCCAGTGGTGGCTGAGCCCATCCCTCCACGGTCCGTGTCCACGTGGGACACCACGGGCGGCTGTAATTGTAGATGGTTGTTTCAAGGCCCTTTCCTGCCGGCCCAGGGCTGGTCCAGGAGCCGGGCTGACGGCCTCAGCTCTGTCCTTCCATCACTCTGTGACAGAGGAAGAGACACAAGATGGTGCAAGACGGCCAGAGGGGCAGCCTGCGAGGGAGGAGGCGCCGAACCACGGCCACCTGCAAGCTTAGCTCAGCGTCTGAACCAATCCAGCGCCACCTCCCCTGCGCGCAGAGGCTTCCGTTTCTCTGCGGTAAAGCACAGCACCCGTTCCCAGTCCTCTCCAGCCAGGAGCTCATCCAGGGATAGGCTTTCCCAGCTGCTCTCAGGTTTCCGCCAGCCTCCGAGGCATCTGCAGGGAGGCTCGCCGCTGTCCGCGGCCGGCTCTGACCTAACAGGTGCTCAGCAAAGGACCATCCTACAAACGGGTCACACAGACTCGCCCGGCGCCTTCCAGACTAGCTGTGCAACAAGACCCCAAGAGGGGGGCGATGTGTGGAGATTTGCACATATTTAAAAATATCTCGCCAACTGGTCTGGGGATCGCTGGTGTGGGACTGCGCCCACGGCCTGTCTCGAGAAACAGGGTGGGTAGGGCAGAGCCATGCCCAGCACACGCCTGCGAGAAGACAAGGGCAGACACGGAGAGCGAGCAATGGCCGCAGACCAAGAGGCTCGGAACCCCACTCTCGAGCTCGTCAGCTCAGTCCCTTGGCGCGAGCCCCACAGAAGGATCCTGAGTCCTGAGCCAGCTCCGGGCGGGTAGGGTCTGACCCGTGCAGCCTGGTTGTGGCTTCGGCGTCCAGGGGTGATGAACTGGGACCAGAGACCCTGAGGCCTTTAATACCAAACAGCTGCGGGGCCTCAGGGTGGGCAGGTCTGTGGCAGCAGAGGGAAACAGGCAGGGCACACCCCGCCAGGGTCTACACTAGCAGGGTCTACACCACAAAGGGTCTACACCACCAGCGTCTACACCACCAGATTCTACAGTAGCAGGGTCTACACCACCAAGGGTCTACACCACCAGGGGTCTACATCACCATGGGCCTACACCGCCAGAGGTCTACACTAAAGAGGTCTATACCTCCAGGTGTCTATACCACTAGGGGTTTACACCACCAAGGGTGTACACCACCAGGGGTCTGTGTGGGAGAGGTCTGTTTGGGGAGGGAAGGTAGCGGCACAGCAGAAGCGAGGTGGGTGCAGATCCCGGTGGCTCAGGGGCCACCTGAGACAGGCGTTCCTGCGCTGGCACGAGGCTCAGGTGAGGGGCTGCCGCCCAAGGAAGGATTCAGAGTGCCGGCTGCCGGGACCACCCGCCTCCAGGGGCCCCTCTGCCCACACAGTCCAGCCTCAGCCCACGCTGGGACACTAAGAGGACACCTGGGCGCCACTGAGCCCACCCCCCCGGGCCACCACAGCAGCTCAGGCTCCCACCACCACCCTTGGGGCAGGACTGGCCTCTCCCTACTTTATGGAAGAGGAAACTGAGGCTCGGAAGATGAGCGGAGGCCTCGCCTGGTACCCCTAACTAGCAGGTGGCGCAGGTGGGATTTGAACCCAGGACCACTGGACTCTAGCCCTGGCCCCCTTTTTTTCCTTGTAATTTTTAACTGAGGTGAAATTCACATAACTGTGACCATTAATCCTGTAGTGTGTGATTCACGGGTGTTTAGTAGAGTCACAATGTCACGCAGGCACCACCCGTCTAGTTCCAAGACTCCGGGACAATTTCTCGTCCTCCAAAGCAACCCCCCCGCCCCAGCAGCACTGCCCCCCACCCCGCCCCCCAGCCCCAGCAAACATGCATCTGCTTCGCGTCTGTATGGCTTTGCCTGTCTGGACATTTCGTACAAATGGGATCAGAGAAAAAGTGGCTTTTTGTGTCTTTCTCCTCTCGTGTGGGCCGATTCCTCAAGGTTCATCCACGTCATCGCTCCTTTCACGCCGAATCTCACTTCTTTGTGTGGACGTGCGCGTTCCTCGGTGGAGAGCCCTGCCTTTGAGCCATAGTTCCCTGCTACTGCCCCCCAGGCAACCTCCCACAAGCAGAGGCCCCTTTCTGCAGACATCAACGGGCTCAGGTCGGGGCAAAGCTGCATGGCGGGATCCAGGCTTCACAGCGGCCAGTCCCAGGCCCAGAGCCTGAAAAACAGGTGAAGCCGTATTTTGAAAACTCGGTTGAGCCCCACGTGCAAAGTCTAGGCCTATAATCTCCAACTTTGCGGATTTCACCTGGAGTTAGCGATATTGTTACAAACCTCAGGAAATCGGGTGGAATTGCTGAGCACCTGAACAGCTTCTGCAACGCTACGCCACGTGTCTCTTCTCTACGAGAAGCAGGGATCATGCCAGAGAAGGACAATGGAGCTTGCAGGGAGCTGGGGCAACCGGCTAAAGCTCTTTCGGCTGGGAGAGTCCACGAGCTGGTCGATCTGGACTGCGAGGAAAAGCCACGTGGGCCTGAGGCCGGGCCTCAACGATCCCCTCTGGGCCGCATTTCTCCAGCCCCGTGTTCCAGGGCTGCTGCCAGGGCTACAGGACATCAGGCACCACTGCGGCCTGGTCCAGGCCAAGCAGGCGCTCAGGCCGCTGGACACACACGGATTTGCTATGAAGCAACTTAATTTCCGATCTTGCTTGGGGCAGTCCCACCTTTCAAGCCCACAGGCAGGAAACCCAACAGCAGAGCATAATAAACGCTCGGCTTTTTAAAAACATTCCTCCCAAAGAACAAGGAGCAGTTGCTATGTTCAAAGACACAAACACTGAGAACAAACATAGCAGGGGCCTGGGGGCCGGGAAGTGGCCAGGGCGAGCCTGACGGCACTACGGTTTTATCAAATCTTTGTTTTCCCTCCTGGGAAAAGACTGAGATCAAAAGAGAAGGCCTGTGAGTGCCCCAGGCATCTCTCTGTGCTTTGCTGAGCAAAATGGCTCCCTTGAGTGGCAAGCGGAAGACAAAGAATCTTCCGTTTCGTCCCTCTCCGCAGTCCTGCTGCCTTGCCACTCCGCGCTGCTTGAAATGAGACAGACCGCTGAAAACCTGTTAACCCAGTTAGAGGTTAACCGGCTCCCAGCTCCAACCTGGGGCTCTCAGGCCGTGTGTCCATCTTCCCTCATTTAAGCTTCAAGCAGCTCTAAGAAGGAAGTAAAATGACTTGTGCCCGTTTCACAGGTGAGGAAACTGAGACACGGAGTCTGATGCACGGTCAAGCTGCCAGAGCTTCCTTGAACAGCCCAGGCCACTGGCCCTCTGCATACTTTTTTAAAAAAGATTTATTTATTTCTCCTCCTCCCCTCATTGTTTGTGCTGTCTGCTCTCTGTGTCTACTCATCTTCTTTAACGAGGCACCGGGAAACCAAACCCGTGACCTGCCATGTGGGAGGGAGGCACCCAATCACTTAAGCTACATCTGCTCCTTGCTTGTTGTGTCTCACTGTATCTCCTCATTGCGTCAGCTCACTGTGCCAGCCTGTCGCATCAGCTCTCTGTCTTGCTCATCTTCTTTAGGAGGCACTGGGAAATGAACCCGGGACCTCCCATGTGGGAGGCGAGTGTCCAACTGCTTGAGCCACATCCACTCCCTTTAAAAAAAAAAAAAAATGTGTATATATACTTTTTTTTTTTTTTGAGGTACCAGGGTTGGGGATTGAACCCAGGACTTCATATGTGGGAAGTCGGCGCTCAACTACTGAGCCACAGCAGCTCCCCTGAGTTGCTTATTTCATTTGTTTTGCTTATTGTTTTTAGGAGGCACTGGGGACCAAACCTGGGACCTCCCATGTGGGAGGCAGGTGCTCAACTGCTTGAATCACATCCGCTCCCCCTGCATACATTTAAATAAGGGCGGAGGTCTGGGGCAGCCCACAAAGCAGGGCTGCTGGTGGTCAACTCAGGAGCTGGGTGCCGCGGGCGCTGTTAAACCCTGAGGACGGAGGCGGGCAGGCACTCGAAATTCATGTCTCGTGAGTCTCCATGACTCTCTCCACAGAAACAACAGGTTTGCTTCAAGTGAAGTACTTCAAGGAAAGTAAAATGCTCGTAGTATTTGTAGTATTTGTAAAAGACGTTGAGTCCACTCCTGTTGATAAAAGGTTGTTAAGGCCATTCAACTCGTCCTGAGCTAGGCCTTCCCCAAGGCCAAAGAAATCAGCTTGTCCCTCCCTGGGACGGCAGTCCAACACCGAGCCCGAGTCGGAGGCAGGCTTTCCGGAAGAGAGTTCTGTCTTCCCCAAGGAAGAGCGCGCACCAGGGCTGCAGTGTCGCACAGAAGCAGCTTGGTTTGGAAAAGGAGGCCGAACTAGGAGACTGTTCCATGCTCAGTGGCAAAATTTCCTTTCAACTTCAGAGATTTATGAAATAGGATCTTTGAAAATAACAAAAATGTGAAAGGAGCATATTGCATGTTAGGAAGTTTAGAAACAACAGGGAAATAGCAAGAAGGCAAAAAAGGCATGTAACGCCCGTGCTGGTTAACCATGTCAGCTGGCCCGGGCTATGGGTCCAGTTTTGGGTGGAATGCTGGCCTGGGCGTGGCCGCAGAGGCATCCTGTCCGCAGGATTAGCAGCGACACCCACTTGACTGAAAGTCAAAGAGAAGACCCTGGATAACGTGGGGGCCTTAAAAGCAAAGAACTGGGGGTTCCTGAAACAAGAAGCTCTGCTCCAAACCACACCCTTGACACGTTCCCAGCCTGCCAGCCCCCCACGGATTGTGGGCTCAAGGCTACAACACCCTCCCTCCTAAAATTCCCGCCCGCTGGCTTCCAGGTCCCCGCGGTCCGGCCCGTTCCCGACGCCAATCTCGTACCAGCTCTACGCACGGTCCCTGTGGGCCCAGTTTCTCTGGAGAACGCTGCCTGGCCCCCCGACCTGGAGACGGCTGCTGTTACACCGGGCGTACACTCCACCCATTTTCCAGCCACTCACAGGTAATACAAACTGTTAGTAAAAGGCGAGCGACTTACACGACCAGAAGAGAAACCAGAGTCTGCACTAGCGCCATCAGTGGCCGCCATCTGTAGCGTTCCCTTGTGGATGGACACTGGCCTCACGCTTTCACGAATCCACCTGTCCGTGCCTCCACCTGCGTGCAGCTGGGGTTCCTGTTCCAACCAGCTCACCTGTGGAGCCACTGGTCCCATTTCACAGAAGGTGAAACGGAGGCTGGGAGGCCGGCTGTGCCGAGGATCTTGAGCCGGGGGGCAGTGGAGCAGGGGACGCTCGGAAGCCTGGCTCTGGAGCCACTGGCTCCTGCCCACGCCGTGAAACCCTCCTCCCTGTCTTCGGCAGCTCACCTCTGGTCACCGAGAATCTGGAAAGCGCTGAAGGTTTGGAGATAACAGCAGGGAAGTCAGAAGCCGGGGGTAGAAAAGGCCGGCTCGGCTCCTCCTGTGTCTGCCCAGAGTCCAGGCTGCTTTCCTGCAGTGGGAGGGCCCCTGGGCACGTTCTCCCCTCCCAAGACCCGCCCCACACAGGAGAAAGGGGTATCCGAAAAGGGGCTCTGACTGCAGGGGTGCAGCTCGGACCTGGTGGAAGCGGCCCTGTTCCCGGAGCGGGGAGAGCCTTTCTCCGCAAAGGGAGAGGCCCTGCTCGCCTGGGGAAGAGCAGCGGCTCTCCCCAGCTCAAAGCACGGGTGTGCACCCCATCTCCACCCGGGCACCCGAGAGCCCCCGGAATGGGCCAGAGAAGGCTGTACCCCATGGTTTCGCTCACCAACGCCTCACGGACATATGCATGTCACCAAGAGGCTGTCCCGTGTGATGTTCGATGACGACGTGGGTACAGCTGGGTATCTGGTTCATTCCCCACGCTGGCTACTCTTTGTAAAGAGCATAGTGAACACCCAAGTAGCCCAAGCCCAGCCCACGGCCTCCTCTCCTCAGGAGGAACTCCTAGAAGTGGAATTACCCAGTCAGAGGGGACGACGCCCTGTCCGCCTTCCTGGTGGGAGTCCCCACGCTGCCCCTCTCTTGCCCGCCAGCCCTCGTGAGAGGAGAGACACCACCTTCATGAGCTCCCTGGCCAGAGCTGAGGCCATCGTGGCTTGGTGTGTTGGATTCGAACCAGATCGCGCCTTGACGACGCCACCAGCAGGTGGCGGCCTTGGCCAGGATTTGAGTCCCGGGCTTCAGGGACCCAGTTTTGGGACTTTAGGACCCGATTCGACGTGCTTCAGGGAAGTCTGAGGTGCACAAACCAAAGCAAACTTGACAAGGAAATCCAGGACATTGTCACCTGGAAAGCAAGCAAGCGGCCAGCGGCGGCTCGGCAGCGCTCCCGGAGCTCACTGTGCCCTCTCCTGGTTGCCTAGGCGGCTTCCCGGGAGCCCGCGCCAAGTGGCTGCCCCAGGGCCGCGCCCGGCACGCACTGTTCCCTCTGCCTCGCTCACCCCGTTCCCAGCTCGGGCTGCTGCCCCGGGTGTGGCCCGCCCCCCTCTGCTGCGTGTCCTGTCCAGCCCTGCTCCCCAAGCGGGCAGAGTGCCCACGCCGCAGGGGCTCGGAAGGCTGCCCGCCTCCGCCCCCAGCGGGGACCAGGCTGGAGGGGGAGCGCCTCGGCCCCCTGCCCTAAGGGGTCCGAGGCAGAGAGAGCCCGGGGCAGCACTGCCAGTGCTGCAGGAGTTCGGGGGTCACGGGCCCACGCGCTGGTGGGACAAGTCAGCCCTGCCGAGCCGCTGCCGCCCCCGTGCGTGACGCTGCCCACGGGGCCTGGCGTCTGGCGCACGTCCCCTGGTCAGCGGGTGGCAAGGACAGGAGCGGCACGGGTTCCAGTCCCCCAGGGCACGGGTTCCAGTCCCCCAGGGCACAGAGTAGGACGGTGCACTGTGAAGGAAAACGTGCGTGACCTCTCGGCTCCCCTCTTCTGGCTGCCCGGACGTTCCAGAACGTTACACACAAGCGCCGGGCGGCCTGGGTTAGGGGCTGAGGAAGGTCCAGCGCGGCCAGGCTGTGCAGCCCTCTGCTGACCACCCCCAGGACAGGCTGGACGTGCAGCGGGAGGCGGGGGCGCAGCCTCCACCCCAAGCCCCCTTCACTCCCGGCGTCTGTGCTAATGAGCTTCTCTTGACTGTTCTGGACAGATGCCAAGGGAACTTGAGCCCTGGGGGGGCTTCCTTGCCTGGCCGCCCCCTGTATCTGGGGCCTCTCTTTCCTTGTGGGCCCTTTCTGGGTGCAGGCCCTCTGACTAGGAGTGGGGCTCTCTCTCCAAGAGGAACAGCCAGAGGGCTCCCTGGAAGCCTGCGATTCAGAGCCAGACAAGGGGGGGCCTCATCACCCCCTTTCCTGGAGAACCCCCGGATTCCCGGTTTCCCCAGGCCCGGGCTACTGCAGAGGTACCTTCTCCCGACAAGGAGCCCCCCTCCCACCCCAGACAAAACGGGGATCTCCGAGCCCAGGCATGCCCCAGGGCCTGGTCCTGCCCTGTCTCCAAGCTCGGGGTCCCAGAGCGCCGTTCCACGCGTGTCTTCGCGTGGACTGGGAGCTCCCGCGGGGAGGGGGCGCCCTGCTCGCCTCACACTGTCCAGGCGCCGGGAACGACAGGGCTGTGGGCGCTCCTATCAGCAGGGGTTGGGGGCCTCCTCGGAACCCCCAGGCCCCCAGGTCCCCTTTGTCCTGCGCTGCGCCCCCAGGCCCGCCGTGCCGCGCCGCCCCCTCCGGCGGCGGGATCACCCCGGGAGGAGCGGCTGGGGCGATGCGGAAGCTGGGGAAGGCGCGCGGGGCCCGGGCCAGCGAGGGGCGTGGGGCTCCCGGGACCACGCAGGACCCCGCTCGCCAGCCCCGCGGGCCAGGCCCGACCCGCCCGAGCCTCCACGTGCGCCGAGCAGGGCCGGGGGGCGGGGCCCAGCGGGCGCGGGGCGGGGCCGGGGGCGGCGCCGGGGGCGGGGCGGCGCCGGGGCGGGGCGGGGCGGCCATAAAGGGCGCGCGCGCTGACGCAGCGGCCCGGGCCGGCGGCCGCTTCTCGGGGGCTCCCGCGCAGCCGTGCCGCGTCCCAGTCCCGAGCGCGGCGACATGGCGGGCGCGGCCTCGAAGCGGCGCGCGTCGGCGGCGCCGGCGGCCGAGGAGGAGGAGCGGCAGGCGCGGGAGCGCATGCTGGCGGCGGGCGCGGCGGGCGTGAGCCTGCAGCGCAACATCACGCTGCTCAACGGCGTGGCCATCATCGTGGGCACCATCATCGGCTCGGGCATCTTCGTGACGCCCACGGGCGTGCTGCGCGAGGCGGGCTCGCCGGGGCTGGCGCTGGCCGTGTGGGCCGCCTGCGGCGTGCTGTCGATCGCGGGCGCGCTCTGCTACGCCGAGCTGGGCACCACCATCTCCAAGTCGGGCGGCGACTACGCGTACGTGCTGGAGGTGTACGGCGCGCTGCCCGCCTTCCTCAAGCTCTGGGTGGAGCTGCTCATCATCCGGCCGTCCTCGCAGTACGTCGTGGCGCACGTCTTCGCCACCTACCTGCTCAAGCCGCTCTTCCCCGCCTGCCCGGTGCCGGACGCCGCCGCCAAGCTCGTGGCCTGCCTCTGCGTGCGTGAGTACCGGGGCCGGCAGCTCGCGGAGGGGCGCGGCGCCCCCGGGGCCGGAGCCCGCGCGCCCCGCACACCCACGTGCACCGTCTGGCGGCGAGTTTCCTCCCGGGGCTCGCGGCGCTCCCTGGCTGTGGAGGCGGAAACCGCGGTTCCTTTTTTCCCTGGTTTTCATTCATTCGCTGGTGAGCTCCAGAGCGCCGGCCGGGCACTGGTGACGCACACCGAGCCCTAGTAAAACTGATGCAATCGCGCGCCCGACTTGATCATCGCGCCGGCCGCGTGTCTGAGCCCCTGAATGGGGCCGAGCCTGTGATTAAGTGTGTGGGGGCAGGGGGCCTGGGCACCCCGGTTTCCGTCCACGTTAGGGGGAACCAGGCCAGGGCCGGTGGCTACTTGCAGTTTTCTCCTGGGGGGGGGGTGTTCAGAAAAAATTTACTTGGACCAAATGCCATGTGATTTTTGGGGGGACTCTTGGCAGTTTTCAAGTTTCTCTCTTGGCCAGCCTCTAAAGAGGTGTGAGCGATTGGAGGGTCCCGCCCTCCAGGACCCCCTGGGGGGCCTGCACACCCGCGAGACTAGACTGACGTGTTTGCATCAAGAGCTGCCTCTGCTTTAAGGATCTGGCGGGGGAAACGCAGGGCAAGCGCAGCCCGGTTTACGGTTTGGGGCTGCTTTTATGGAGATCCCTGGGGGCGGGTATCTTGGTGAGCAGGTGCCTTCCAGTTGGCAGAGGTGTGGGTGCCGTAGGTCTGCATTTGCCTGGCATCACTGAATGTATGGGATGGTGCCGCCTGGGGTGAGTAAGGGAAGGAAAGCCTCTGACAGAGTAGCTTGCCTTGTCCTGCTGAGAGCTCGCGTTCTCAGCCTCCACGGCTGCCGGTGCTGTTTCCCAGGACGGGCGATGTAGAGAAAGCAGACGGGAAGAACCCGCCGCGCTGCTGCTTTGCCAACGGGAGGGTTTAGGGTTGGGGTTTCCTAATTAAGAAAGCAAGTGATACATGGCTGCAACACCATTGAAAAGCCCACGCTGTACATGGCCGCAGAGGTTAGGCCGTGGTGGAAGTTCCGGGCCTCCTCCGGGGCCGCCCCCATCCTGCTCTTTCACCCCCCACCCCAGGGTGGAGCGCGGCCTTCGCTTAAGTTTGCTTACTTTTGTTAAACCTGAATGGATCATAATGTCCAAATTGTTCTCTGCCTTCCCTTTTTTTTAAGCCTAAGATGACCTTGGGGCAGTGCAGAGAGGTCTGCCTGGTGCTCTTTGTGCGTGGCCCCCCAGGCGTGCCTGCAGTGGCCCCCCAGGCGTGCCTGCGCAGCGCCCAGAGGCCAGTGGGGGGTGGGGCGCTCATCTTGCTCTTTCTAACAGCACTGCAGTGAGTACCCTTGCCCCATAAGCTTCCTGCAGATGGGCAGGTGTAGAATTTCTAGAACTTTCCATCAGCTGCGTACCAGAGGGGATCCTTTGGAGCAAAGGTGTGTGGACTCTCACTTGATGGGGGAAGCACTTTCCAGAGAGGCTGAACCAATTTACAGGCTCATGGGATCTCTTGTTTGGTAAAGCCTCTGGCACTGCTTTTACTTAAAATTCAGACCCTGTCAGTAGCTCCTCGTCCGCACTGGAGGGCAGGGGAGGCTGCTGGCTGAGGGGACGTTGGCTGAACCACTTACTCCCTGGTCAGTGGAAGTCACGAGGGAGGCGAGAGAAGGCCTCTTGATTCCGCCGTCGCAGCTGCCTGCGCGTCCTCTGGCCGCCCGATGCCCACGTGCTGTGCCCCACACCTCCAGCCAGGCTGGTCGGCGGGGCCTGTGTGACACAGTGTCCGTGTGTGGTCCTGGATCCCTGCCACCTGGCCAGGTGGGACTCGGCTGAGGGAGGCAGGGCCCCCGGGTACCCCCTAGGCCCTGTGGCAAGCTCCGGGCAGGCATCCGCTCAGCACGCCTGGAGCCGAATCCACTTCCAGCTGGACTTGGCAGTGCTGCCAGCCTTCCCAGCAGACACGCCGAGTTGTGGGGTTGGCGCCGAGACCCACAGGGACGGTTCTCAGGGTCACAAGACTAAAAGGGAGCCGAGTCCTGAGCCAGCTCAGCCCTTTCCTGCTGCGTTCTAGCCCTCTGGGGCTCCAGGCAGACTGGACGGGGCGCAGCACGTGGGCTCCCCTGGGCCCCTGCAGGCCTCACCCACGTTTTCGTTCGTCCTCCCGTCGCAGCCTTTGAAATAGCTGCCATCGGCACCCACAGTTACAGTCGAGGAAACTGAGGCAGGGGTGGCTTGGTGCCTGCCCGCTGGGCCCCCGTTGGTCATCAGGCTTGGGGACACAGTGTGTGTCTCCTGCGAGGCTGGCAGGTGCCAGGGGTTGGGGTTGGCAGCCGCCCAGGTAAGGACGTGTACATCGAGTCTGGTCTGCATCCTGAGCTGCGCAGCAGCGCCCTCGAGCATCCGGGAGCATGTCCTCAGGCAGCCAGAGCAAGTGGTCTTAAAGGGAGCCCCCCGGCTCTGTGCCCGCCCAGCACCCTGTACCCCAGCCCCCGGGGCCCTCTGCAGGCCCAGGCCATCGCCCCAGCTCCCGGCCACCTGCCGTCCTCCTGCAGGTGTGCCCGTCTCTGGAGAGTCCCATCAGCCGTGCGGGGACCGGGGAGCTGTGCCTTCCCCACCGCCGTTAGCGCGGGGCTTCCAGTTACCCCTGCCCACGGGGGCGCCGTTAGCGCGGGGCTTCCAGTTACCCCTGCCCACGGGGGCGCCGTTAGCGCGGGGCTTCCAGTTACCCCTGCCCACGGGGGCGCTGACGGAAAAGCCACCTGTGCGCCGTCTTCACGTCCTTGGAGCCTCACCTTCCTCTGCTCCGTGCCTCGCTCACCGCTGTGCCTGCGGGCGCTGTGCTCTTTCCCCACCCGCCGCGGCCCCCAGCCTCGGGCCCTGCCGGCTGAGGCCCTGGTGTCCCGGCAGCACCCCTGCCTCCCAGATGGCCTGTCTGCGCCTGGCGAGGGGTGCCCGGAGGGTGGGGGTCTCCTCCACGCAGGGCGTGACCAGGAGTGCGGGCACTGCCGCGGGGCTGAGATTCGCACCCCTGGGGCCGCGGCCAGCCAGGAGC
>JAQZBX010070908.1:0-15332 GCA_029593785.1 Cabassous unicinctus
TACTTTTTTTTTTTTTTAATTTTTTTCTTCAAAGATGTTTTAGGTCACAGTAGAGTCACATACAGACTCTACAGAATACAGGGAATTCCCATATACCCAACATCCTCCCCCTTTCCCCCTTTCCCCGATCAATAGCATTTTATATGTGGATGGTACATTTGTTACAATTGCACAAATATTGAAACATAGCTACTAACCATCGTCAATGGTTCACATTATGGTTAACATTTTGGACCATATACTTTTATAAGATCTGATAAAATTTAATATGTCCTGTATCCATCTTTGCAAGATCATGCAGAACACTTCCATCACCCCCAAAATGCCCCCGGTTCCATCTATTTTATTCCTCCTTCCCCCTCTCCTTCGGGTCCATGGTGACCATCAGGCTTCACTCCTTGAAGGACAAGAATAATAGTTACTTGCATCCTCTCTGAGGGCTTGACACACTGGTCTGTCCTCCCCTATTAGGCACTGCCAATGCTTTCAAGTGACCTCTGTCCCTCTGTTTCCCTATGCATGACTCTTCTGTCCTTCTATTTGAACCTATAATTAATACTAGAGTTGGTAGGTGTACATCCAAGAGACTTAAATCTTTGGGTTGTCCATGTGCCAGCTAAGCCCTGAATCTCAATGGAGTTGTAACACCTACTCTCCAGTTTAATGGACTCACCCAGGACAACTAATGGGGAGGAGACGATGGACAAACAACATACCAAGGAACCAAGAGTGCCTACAGCTGCAAGCAAGAGAGTCTCATCTATTGGATGTATGGGATTGAAGCCCCCTTCAATTAATGGTGGAGTGGGCATCACCATCCCAGAGTTCTCAGGACTGGAAAATGAACTAAGGACTAAAATAAACTTACTAGTATTCTACTATAGATTACTTGTGATTCTAGCAATGGAAGAAATACCATTGTTGTGGAGGCAATGACCCATGGATGTTCTGGAGTTAGGAAGAGGGAAAAACAGGTGTAATAGAGGGGCATTTTTTGGGACTTGGGAATCATCCAAATGACATTGTAACGATAGATACAGGCCATTATACATCCAGCCATAACCTACAGAGTCAAATGGGAGAGAGTGTAAACTACAATGTAAACTATAATCTATGCTTAGTGGCAATGCTCCAAAATGTGTTCATCAATTGTAATGAATGTACCACACTGATGAAAGATGTTGCTAATGTGGGAAAATGTGGGAGATGTCGGGAGAGGGGCATATGGAAATCCCCTATATATTCTCTGTAACATTTATGTACTCAAGGTATCTTTTAAAAAATAAAAAAGTGGGGAAAAAAAGATACATTGCATTGTGCTTAACAAACAGCTCAAAACCTCTATCAATAAGTATCTATTATAATCTGTTAAATAAAATAAATTGGCTACCTAAAAAAAAAAGGAAATGGAGCTCTAAAAGCATTGGGTAATTGTCACAAGAGACAGTCCAACCCACCTCGGTAAGAGCTATACAAGGCTAGAGTTGTGCTTCTCTGGGTAGAGGATGTTGGCACAAGGCCTTGTTTTTTCTCAGACTGGGTCCTGATTCCCAGAGCAGAAGCTGAGCTGAGTGTTTCTTTCATTCGTGCTGAAGTAATTATAATTCTTCTCCTGTTATTTTGGCTCCTTATGTCTAGGAAAAATCACACATGAGTCCAAATGCAACTTTGCACTATACTGACATCATTATCCTGTTCACCAATCAAATATAAGCTAACTTATATTACCAAAACATATATAGCAGAAAAAAAGACAAAACTTGGTGTGTTCGAGGGAAATTAGGGCAGGGTGTCTGGAGGTCAGTGAATAAGCAGGAGTGCTAGGAAATAACATCAAATAAGTAACCAGGACCAAATCCTATAGACCTTAGGTAAGGCAGCCAGGGCCAAATCGTAGAGGTATTAGATGGGATTTGGGTTTTCCTCTAAGTGTGATATGAAGCAATTAGAGAGTTAGGAGCAGGGAAATAAAGCAATCTGTCTTCCATATTAAAAGGAACATTCTGACAGTTGTTTGAAAAATAGTTTCTAGGGGTCAAGAAAGGAAAACTAAAATTGAGCTAAGGAGCTACCCAGGTGAGAGATTATGATGGATTAAGTGTTGGTGAGCCATGGCCATGGTAATCAATGGTCAGAATGTCATGATATGTTGGAAGATAGAGCCAACAGGATTTGCTCATGGGTTACATGTGGGTTGTAAAATGAAGAAAGGAGTCAAGGATGACCACAAGGTTTTTGTTATTGTTGCTTTGTTTTGTTTTGTGTTTTTCGCTTGATCCCATTGAGGGGGAAGGAGTAATTTTGGCAGGGGCTAAGGAAGAAATCACCATTCCGTTTTGGATATATTAAGATTGAAATACCTAATAGAAATTGAAGGGGGGTGTAGCATCTCAAAATGGCACCAAGAGCTTATGCATAGCCTTTGAAAATATGGAACTGAGTGAAAGCACCTGGGAGTAAGTATAAATACAGAAGTGGTCTGAGACTGATTCCTTGGACATTCTAACTTTAAAAAATAAATTTTAAAAAATGAACAAGTGTCCCGAAAAGGAGCCTGGGAATGAGTGAAAAGTAAGGCAAAGGAAACTCAGAAGAGTGGGGTACTACCAAATTCAAGGAAAGAAACTATTTTAAGAAGAGAGAGGAGATGTGTCAGATGCTTTTGATAAGCCGCGTAAAGTGAGGACTGACAAAGAATCGATGGATTTAGGATGAGTGGTCATTGGCGATCTTAAACTGCGTGGTTTCAGTGAAGCACTGGAGTGCCTTGAGGAAATAGGAAAAGAATAAATGGAGGTGGGAAGTATTGACTACTATTGTGAGGCATGTGATACAAAGCAGAATAAACCTGTGAGTACTAGCTGGAGAGAGGTGAGGTCAAGGGAGGGTTTTCATGAGAAGAGAAATATTACAGCATGCTTACTTCATAATGGAAATGGTACAGTACAGATGGGGGACTTGATGACACAAGAGATGGAGGGGATAATGGTGATGCAAAACAAACAGGTGAAAGTTAAAAATGAGGGTAGAGTTGATACATTTACAGAGTGAGGAAACTACTAGGCTCCAAACCCACAGAAAATAAAAAGAGAAAATTTAAAATATATATAGGTGGCCTCACAAACAAGTCAGATATTCCTAGGAGTTAAAACAGAACAAAACAGAAATGTTGCCAGAGCAGATGTTGACAGTGTTCAACAGAGGGACCTGGAAACTCAGTTATATTGAAAAATAAGGACTAAAAGTGCCATTCAAGAGTCAGTGACCAGAGCCAGGCTTATTTCTGGAATCCTTTTGCTGCTGACCACTGGTTGGGTCTATGACCTATAGGAAACCCTGTTCTTAGGAAGAGCAAGAGGACAAAGGTAAATGTGACCACTTGTCCAGGAATTGAGCCAAGTCACATTCTGGCTCAGTGACTCTCTTTATGTCCATGGGGGCATAAAGCCTGAAGTGTCAATAGAGAACTTGGGTTTATATCTCTGCTGAGCAGTGAGGAGAGAAAAAGGAGCAGAGAGAGCACATGCTTGTTCATTCAAAAGACAATCTATAAATCAAAAGTCCAAAATAGATAAGGAAATCTAACAATAAAAAATAGAACAACAAAATCAACAACTTGGATGTGAATTGACCTCATGTGACTTTAAAAAATAAAATAGTTTGGAAAAAAAGTTTTCAAATAAGTATTTTTAGAATCCTAACCTTATTCAAAAAATATCTACAAAATGCCTAATTGGTACCATATGCAAATCTAGGTGCTGGGAATATAGTAGAAAAATAAGACAGATGAAAATCTTTGCCCCCATGGGACAATGGAGCATAAATTCCAGCAGATGAGATAAATGGAGAAAAAAATCTGAATTAAAACAAGAATAAATGAATCATAAACAGTTTATATGAAATTGACCAAATAAATCTTGGAAAGAGAAGAAAGTTGAATTTTTAAAAAAATATGAAAGTGAATAAACTCTAGACTGGAAAGTTTGAAGAGAATCAGTAAATTGGAAAATCAAGAACATTTGCAAAAATTAAGCATCATGAAAAATATAGGAAAGTATTTTAGAATTATAGAGGAAATATTGCTTTAACATACGTCTAATAGCCGCTCTAGAACAGGTGTGTCTCAGTTTGCCAGGCTGTTAAGACAAATACCCCACAATGGGTTAGTTTAATAGCAGGAATTTATTAGCTCACAGTTTCAGGAGCTAGAAGTCTTGTTTTGTCCCGGGGTCAGTAATGTTCTAGCAGGCTGGCAGAACTTGGGTTTCTTGGCTTTCCCCATCACATAGCCATGTCTTCTTTCTCGTCCACGTTCCATTGATCGGGCTTCCAGCTCTTCCCCATGACTTTTCCTCTTTCTGTCTGAACTTCTTCTGCTTATAAAGAAATACAGTAATTTGGTTTAAGACTCAAACCTTATTCAGTTTGTCCACACCTTAACTAAAAATAACATCTTCAAAAGGTACTATTTACAATGGGTTCACACCCCCAAGGGTGTGGAACATGTTTAAATTGGGATATATAATTCAACCTACCACAAGAGGTCAGCAAACTTATTCTGTAAAGAGACAGGTAGAAAATATTTTAGGTTTCGCAGTCTCTTGCAACTATTCAGTTCTACCATTGTATTGCAAAAGTAGCCACAGAGAATGTCTAAATTAATGGGTGTGGCTTGTCTGTGTCCCAATAAAATGTTATTTACAAAAACAGACCTCATGTGAGTTTGATCCATGGGCTTGAGAATTCTGTTCTAGAATAAAAGACAGGAATCAATGGAAAAGCGCTATTCTATGAAGTAAAAGCAAAGAATTTTCCAAGAACAAATATATTTATTACTCCGTTCAAAACAACTCTCTAAGTGCTTATTAGGAGTCATTAAAACAAATTTATACCTATATACATTAGAGTATAATTACAATATATCAACGTTAAAGAGAAAAATCTTAAAAGCTAACAGATGAAAAGAATCTATGATTTAAAAAGGAACAATAATTATACCTACAGCAGGTTTCTTATCTGCTAACCATTCCAGGAGAAACTGGAATAATATATAAAAATGCTAAGATAAAATAATTGTCAACTTAATATTTGACAGCCTGGTAAATTATGATTCTAGAAGGAAGGCAAAATAAATCATGTTTTGATGAGAAAGATTAAGACAGTTTACCACTGTCAGACAGGCACTAAAAATTATAAAGCATGAACTTCAGCAAGAAGAAAATTCAATGTGGAATAAAGGAATGGGATTGAAGTGACTATATGAATATATATAGCTTTATATATGTATATATGCACATGCATACATATCATATCTGTATTTTCAATTACATCAGTATCTTTTACTATACCTTATAAAATAAATAATAATTCCAATTTGTAGTATTCTTCAAAACTTAAACTTAAAATTCCAGGCAGAAAAATATAGGATAGAGATTCTTAAATTTTCTCTAAAGAGGTACGTAAGGGTGAATATTATAATCCTTAGGGCAACGACTAAACAAAGAAAATCCAACAGAGGAGTTAAAATGATATATTAAAACATATTTGATTGAACAAAAGAAAGCATAGGTGGAGAAATAGAGGGATAAAAACAACAAATGAAACAAATAGAAAAGAATAGCAAGATGGTAGAATTAAACCCAAACATATTAATAATAACATTAAATAAAAAGGTGTTGAGGACCCCAACAAAAATTAGAGATTTTAAGACTGAATAAAAGATAAATGTCAAAGGGTATGCTTTATGTATACATTTTGAACATAAGAAACAGATTGGTTGAAAATAAAGAATGGAAAAATATATAAAATGGACAATAAGCATAAGCCACAAAATCCTTAATGGAAAATTAGAAAATTAAATCTGACAATGCATAATAAAGATTAGTATACCCTAATCAACTAGGGTTTATTTGAGGAAGGAAGGTATTACAATATTTACAAAATTAACATTCAAAAATCAATCAATATGATTTATCACAGGAGAGTGTAAGGGAGGGAAAACAAGCAAAAGAAGGCAACTTCCACAAACTGATAAAGGGCATATATGAAATACCTACTTTCTCATCATACTTAATAGTGTTATATTAAATGCTTTTCCTCTGTGATCAGAAAAAAGACAGGAATTTCTGTTCTTATCACTTTGATTCTATATGATACTGAAGGTTTCAGTCAATGAATAAAGCAAGGTATATAAATTCTACAGGAAAATGTAAAACTGTCTTTATTCATAAATGACATGGATATTAATAGAAAGCACTCTAAGAAATTACACACAAGACAATTTTCTCAAATAATAAATTAATTTAGCAAAGTCATGCATACAAGGTGAATATACAGAAAGCAACAGAATTTCTATATACAGAGAGCATCTAATTGGAAGATAATTTGTTAATTCCATTTATAAGAGGACCCAAATATAAAATATGAACAACTTAGCAAAATTCTATACTGAAGACTACAAACTATTGCTTAGAGAAATTAAAGATCTAAATAAATACTCATAGATTAGAAGAATAAATGTTAAGATTTGATGCAAACTCAATCAAAATCCCAACAAGTGTTGTTGAATTTCATAAGTTGACACCGAAATATATAAGTAAATGCAAAGGAACTAGAATTGGCAAAAGCTATCCTAAAAAGAAAAAAAAAAATAGAGGGGATTCCTACCATTTAATTACAAGATTGACATCAAAGTCACAGTCATCAACACAGTATGGCTCTGGCATTAAAGTTAATGCAACAGAATAAAGAGTCCAGAAATAAATCCACAATTACACACCAATTGATTTTCAAGGAAGGCTCCAAGGTGATTCAGTGGGGAAAAGAAAAGCTCTTCAACAAATGATGCTATAACAAGTGGATTAAAACAAAGCAAAACAATACAAAAACAAAAGATCAAAAACAAAAAAACTATTCTTTGACCATAACCTCACACAATGAACAAGCATTAGCTGGAGATGCATGACAAATATTAATCTAAAATAATAACTGACAGGAAAGCTTCTAAACTATCTTTGTATCTTTGCAGTAGGCAAAGATTTCTTAGACAAGACACAGAACACTAATCAAAAATAAATAAATAAATAAATAAATAAATTGCCTTAAAATTAAAAGTACTTGCTGATCAGAAGGGACTATTAAGGAAATGAAAAGGCAAACCAGATGGTGCAAGAAAATATTCACAATGCATACATCTAACAAGAGTTGCATCTAGGATATACAAAGAGATTTGGCATATTATCTAAAACAAAGAGAGAGAAGAAAGTCAATAAAAACAGGGAAAGTTTTGAACAGAATCTTCACGAAGGAAGATATACAAATGCCTGATAAGCACATATATAGATGCTTAATATCATTAATCATCAGGAAAACATAAATTATTATTTCACACTTAAATGGATAAAACTGACAACACCAAATGTTGACAAGGATGAGGAGTAACTATAACTCTCTTGCATGCTGGTGTGAGTGTAATATTGTACAATTTATTTGGAAGCTCTTTGACAATTTTTTTATAATGCTAAATATACATCAATCATATGTCCCCACAATGCTACTTCTAGGTGTTTACTGCAAAGAAATAACATATGTCCACCCAAAGTCTTGTATTAGAATGGTCATAATAGCTGTACTCGTGATAGCCCAAATTTGGAAAGAACTCAAATATCTACCAGTGATAGAATAGAAAAATAAACTGTGATATATACAACTACACCTCAGAAAAATAATTTCTAAAAAATAAAAAAATATTAATGATAATAATAATTACTGATGAGTGCAATAAAATGTACAAATCTCAAAAAACATTATGCTGAGCGATTGAACTTAGAAATAAAAGAGAGTATACTGTATGGTTCACTTTATAAGGATCTCAGTAATAGGCAGTACTAATCTATCATGATAGAATCAGAACTGGAAATAAGTGAAGCTGCTGAGGTTGAATGTAAGGTGACACAAGAGAACTCTGCAAGATTATAGAAATGTTTTAGATCAGTATTGAGGCGGTGTTTATACATGTGTTACATTTCTCAAAAATCATCATGCTGTACATTTAAGATGTATGCACTTAATTCCATAACAAATTATTTAATACATATTGTTTAAAGAAGAAAGGAAAAGAAGAGAATGCTTAAAAAAGAAAGGAATTAATAAATGTAAGAGCAGAAAGCAATGAAAGCAACAACAGAGAAAATCAATAAAACCCAAATACTGGTCCTGACAGAACAACCAAAAAAAAAAAAAGAAAGAAAGAAAGAAAAATCACACATAAACAATATTTGGCCCCAAAACAGATACTATTGGAAAGAGTAGAGACTCAAATTTTTATGTAAAAGTATAGTGGACAACTTTCTGGCAAAAAACTCTGATATAGTGGAGTAAATTAACTGCAAAAGAAAAATAGTAAACCTATATATAACAAAATACCAACAGGAAATATTATATCAGTGGTCACAATCCCTAATACAAAGAAAAATGTAGGCCCACATAGTTTTACTAATTAATTTTTCCAAAGTGATTCAAATTATTTCAGGTGAAATAGAGTTCAAAATTAACACAAAGAAAGAATATTTTAGACAAATGGCCCTTCTGAAAACATATGCACAATTCTCCTATGAAATATTGTCAAAATGAATTCAGCAGTTATTAAAAATTGCAATAAAGCTAAGTAAATTTAATGATAGAAGAGTAGTAATGATACAACAGTGAAAAATATGATTTTATTTCACCAAAATGAGAGTTGAAAGACTCAAATATAATCAACTCAATAGCACAAAAACCATTCTATTAATCATTCATGATTTTAAAAAGAATCTTAGAAAATAATATGGAAGGAAATTTCATTAACCCAATAAAGTTTTTTTCAAATCAAAAAATGTAATAAAGACCATGCTTAATGGCAAAATTTAGAAAAATTCCCATTATAGTCAGAAACATAAGAGTAATGTATATCATCATTAGAATGAAAGAGCCAACCAATGCAATAAATCAAGCAAGTGAAATAAAAAGTTTAATAGTTTGAGATGAAAAAGGCAAAACTTTCCATATTTGTAGACTACATGTCATTCTGCGTAAATAACTTAAGAGACTCTACCAACAAACTTTTAGAACTTATAAGATTTTTATTAAAGAATAATGATTTTCAAAATTCAAGCATACTCTTTTTATACAAGAAATAACAAAATAGGATATGTAATTTTAAAACCTACTATTTGAAATAGTAACAAAACCTAAAAGAAATTAGAATATGTAATAAAAGAAAGCTACTATTTAAAATAGCAACAAAGACTGTAACAAAATATAAGCAAGTAACCTACGGGCCGTCTCCTATTGGCACCTATCTTTTTCTTCCACCAGGATATTAATAGGTGTTGGAAGTACTGGGAAAATCCAAAAAGAGGGAGTTCATAGAGTAGAGACACTTGAAGTCCCTAAGCAATATGAATGTGGCCATGGAAGAACTAGAAAAAGTATAAGGAGGAAGCAAGAGAGTAAAGGATACATCCTGATAGATGTTGATCTTGCCTATATTTTATTTTATTTTATTTTATTTTATATTTTATATTTTTAAGAAGTTTAGATGACATAAATGTTACATAGAAAATATAGGGGATTCCCATATACCTCATCTCCTACCCCTCCCACACTTTTCACTATTACAACATCTTTCATTAGTGTGGTGCATTTGTTATCATTGATGAACGCATATTAAAATATTGCTACTACCCAAGGTCTGCAGTTTACATTATGGTTTACTCTGCACCGCACCATTTTATAGGTTTTGACAAAATGTATAATGGCCTATATCTGTCATTGCAATGTCATGCAGGACAATTCCAATGTCCCCAAAATGCCCCATGTTACACCTGTTCTTTCGTCTCCATCCCTCCCCTCAGAAGTTCTTCCATTGCTAGAATAATAGTAAGTCTACTTTAGTCCATAGATGCATTCCCCCCTTGTGTTTGTTCATTCTTCAATCTTGAGGATTTGGGGATGTTGATGCCCACTCTGCTTCCGATTGAGAGGGGGCTTAGGTCCCATTGGGCAAATGGGTGGAACTAATGGGAAGAAGGAGAAATGCCTACAGCTGATCAGTAGGAAAGCTACTACATAAAAAGCTATTACATAAAAAGGTACTATCGCTAACCAAATTTTCTATATTATTTCATGGTCTGACACTAATGTTTCAGTACCATAGCTCATGCTATTTCCTTATTGTCTTATTTATTATATTTTCAATTACCATCCAGACAACACATTACATTAAAACTTACTGAATATACCAATTTGTGAAATTCAGTGAATCAACTCTCCTCCTATGCTATCTCCAACCTCCTCTTGAACTCAGATCCAAATTGCTGACACTCTGAATAGCTCCACAAATTCTTAAATTGAATTTGTTAAAAAACACACTAATCACCTTCCCCAAACCTAATGTTCCTCTGCTTCCTTGTGGTTAATAGAAATTACTATCCACAGTACCTACAACTCAAAACCTTGGCATAACATCTGAAGACTCCAAAAAGCCTGGAAGTCAAAAAGATTCAAAGTAAAACAAACAAAACCTGGAAACCATATTTGAATTCTTGCTCCCACCCTACCCTGCTCAGCATCCAATCAGTTGCCAAGTCATGTAGATGTCATTTGGTACTCGATTATCCTGACAGATTAACGTTCCTAAAACACGGCTCTAACCACATCATTTCCCTGCTCCCACACTACGCTTCACCTAGTGGCACATAACTTTAATTGAAGAAGACCTATGAAAAAAATTAATTGTCTCATACACTATATTTATAACCCTAAAAATAGTAATGGCAGTAATGTTGCAAGAACCATGAATCATCACAGCACTGAAGTTTCAGGAAAGCATTGTGTATTATTAAACCACTAATGACGTACTCAGATGTGAGGTGAAATGGCCATAGTAGAAATAATAGCAGCCCGTTTAATATGTAAATAGTAAATTTTGCTCCTCGCAGACTTTGGTTTCTATTTGCCAATAATCAAAATCATCAAAGATATATTTAAATTGTGTGTGTGTGTGTGTGTGTGTGAGAGAGAGAGAGAGAGAGAGAGAGAGAGAGAGAGAGAAAGATGGAAAAGGAGGGTTGTGGGGTGAAAGAGAGAATTTCATTTATTATTAGCAATCTATTCTCTTTAATGCAGTGTCCACTGGCAGAAATACTTTAAGAGGCCAAATCATATATCACCAGCCAAATCCATTTGAGATAAAAGTGCTACTCTCTATATAATTAAAACATTGTCACTGTTAGCCCCATTTGGCAAAATGACTTGCCCACGACCTTCAGAGCCGGTGCCAACAAGTCTCCTCTGCCCCGATAACAGATGGCCAAAACCCCCACCCTCTGTCCCTAAAAGACAGAACATGCATTCTAACACATACACCTCATCCTCCCCAAGACCCCCTCCCAACAGAGTAAAAGCCAGTACTTTTTCCACTGTTCTCACTAATACCCCGCCCCTAGGCTATTTAAGAAAAAACCCAAGTCAGTCAAGTGGGCTGAAGTCTCTCTTCAGACCCCCACCATGCGGGCAGGCGGGCAGGCTGAAGTCTTACTTCAGACTCCCACCACCCTGAGATCTAATAAACTTTCTCTCCCTCAACTTCGATCTGTCTTCCAGACTCATTGAACTGAGCTCTAACATTTTGGTGCCAAAACTCAGGAGGCCTGGTTGAGGCAAATCAATTCCGTAGCGAGCCTCTACCCTGCCATTGCATGTTCACCAACCAACACGGGACACTGATTTGTCTTTGAGTCTCAAAACCTCTCCGGAGGATCCTCTCTCTTTTTGGGTCACTTGCCTCCTTTTCTCTGAAAATCCTAGTGCTAGGTCAGTGATCCTCTCCAACATCAGGGAAATGTCCCCATAGCCTGACCTCCCAGCTCCGGGGACACCTGGCTCCGGGTCTTGTCCCCTGCCTAACTGGTTTCAGAATAAGAAATCTGAGGATGCCTGCATCTCTTCTCTCATACCCCCTTTTCCAAGGAGGTCTTTGAACTCACCCTCCCCCCTCACCAATATCCAACGCAATGGCAAGTGGTCTGTGGTCCCCTACTTTCAGGCTTTCCTTATCGCTCCATAACCGACCCTCCATCTGCCAATCCTGCATTATCTATCAAATCTTCCCCCTCTCCAGCACAAAAAATCCTTCTTCCAACCTCAATCCCTCTGATCATGCCCCCCCCACCATACACCCTATGAGCACCCACCAAACCTACTCCATCCTCCTCCTATTCCCCTACATCTCCCCCTGAACCCCCTCCCTTCTCCCCACTTACCAGCTGCTCTCAAGCCCAACTCCCAGCTCTCAATTCCCCTTCGCCAGTTCCTGTCTTCCCTCTCTGACAAGTGGACAAAGCAGAAAGCACTGTGCGTATTCATGTCCCCTTCTCCCTCTCTGATCTCTCATTTCTTATTAATATAGAAACCACTTAACTCTGCCTTCCCTGAATTCCCTGAACCCTTAACTCACTCCTCGGTCTCAATAGTGAGGATCAATGAAATAGTTTCATAACCCCTCACAACCACTCTTTTGCCATACCCATGAAAAAGCCACATGTTCACCCACTCCCTCCCTCTTCCGCTCCTCCTTTTTCCTGCCAGACTCTGTCAATCCCAAAGTCTGAAACACTGAAATTCCTATCATTGTTGCCCACCAAACCCCAATATCCTGTCCCTCTTGATGCCCTGCAAAATATCAAGCCTACAATTATTCACCTCTTACAAGTAAGCCTTTAGCTTACTGCTAAATTTTAAGTCTAAGTGTATTCCTAAAAAGTAATAATCCAAAATATATGTGTTAAATATCTATCTAAACTGCTAAATTAAGACTTAACTGCATTTATACTGCTCAAATATTCCTAACTGGTTGCTAATTACTAATAAAAGTGTTTCCAAAAACAAGCTTGCATATTTCAAGCAACACTGGTTCCAAAAAAAAAATCTTAAAAGCAGTAAAATCAGCAATGTAAAATGATAAAAAGCTTAAAAACAACCATACCAAAAAAGTAAAAATTATGTCAAGTTAATGAGCTTTATGCTTCAGTTGGTGTGTCTTAAATTCAATTTTGTGTTTGTCTGTTTCTTCAGTATCAGTGTATATTTGATAGCTGTGGATGGTAATATAAAATTAATAAATGAAAATTCTTTAAAAAAGTCCTATTCAAATGGTCAAAAAATTAAATAAGCACTCATATTAATAAATAAGTATGGATGCTAATAAGATAAATTAGCATTATATGTGTTAAAACTTTAAAATGATAAAAATTATAAGTTTTCACTAATGAAGTTACTACAAATCTCTTCAAAAAATTGTTTTTGCTGAAAATCGAAATGAATTCTTTATTTTTCTTCATAGAACGGGATGAGGAATGTGAAACTTAAATGAATATTGAAAAAAGTAAAAAGTTTGGGGAAGTGCTTAATGAAATTTAAAAAGTTTGTTCAAGAAAGTATGTTTTGGGGGCGGATGTGGCTCAAATGGTTGGGCGTCCATCTCCCATATGGAGGGAACTGGGTTCGATCCCCGGGACCTCCCAGTAAAAACAAAAAATGAAAAGAAAAATAAATAAATAAATAAATAAATAAATAAATAAATAAAAAGAAAGTGTGTTTTGTTCTAAAATAAGATGGCTGATTTTCATAAAGCAGAATGGAAGTATGTAAGACAAAACTTGAATGCACATGAAAAGTTGTAAGGAAATGTGTTTTGTAAAGGTAAAATTGGTCTTAAGATGAAGTCACTATTGTCTATATAATTACAAATAGTTATGTTTGTAGAAGCATTGTTTAAATAGCTAATTCCAGAAAATCATTATTAAACAGAAACTGATTGATGCTAATAGCAAAAAGTAACTTCATGACAAAAAGAACCTGTCAGAGGCCACCTCAATCTGCATATTAAAGTGGTGGTATATACTCTGGTTTCTCTTCAGTTCGTATTAATCTTTCGCCTTAAAGTGGTGGTAAAGAGAAGAAAATTTTGATTCCATTGAAAATCTTAGGTTTTCATAAAATAATGGAGAAAGTAGTTTTTCCTGTACTGCTAAAATAAAATACCTGTTAATGTAATCATGGTAATTGTATGTTGTAAGAAGTTTGCTTTAAAACAGTTTCCAAAGTCATTTTGAAACTCAAGTATGAAAAATATATAAAATGTGTTTTTATTATTAATAAAAAGAAAGTAATTTTGCCCTAAAATAAAATGACTGTTTATTAAGAAAGAGAACAATGTGGGACAAAACCTGAATGAATTCAGAAAGTGCAAATGGTTCATGGAGAAGTAATTTTTGTGGTTAAACTTGAATAAAATTTTCAAGTCTTATAACCTTTAAAGGAACATGATGTTCAAACCTAACAACTTAATGTTTTGCTTTCTCAAAGTCAAATTCTGAAACATATCATTTTATTTCAAATTATTGCAAAAAAAAAGTATTCTTTCACCTTGAAAAAAAAGAAATAATAAAATAATTAATTTTATTTAATGTTACAAGTTGAATCAAAAGTGTTTAAAAATGTTTGAAAACTGTAATAAAATTTAAAAGGATTATTTAACCCTCTGTTAATCAAAGTTGTATGAGTAAAATGTTCATATACGTAAAAATTATATAAAATTCCTGAAAATTTAACAATGCTTCAGTATAATATTAGATAAAAGTATAATGTTGTTAATAATGGTTTTAATTATTTTAAAAAATAGTATGTGTCACAGAAACAACCTCTTCACCTGGTAATCAAAAAGCAGATGCTTTAACTCCTATTCATCTGATTTGCCCCATCTCCACTAAGGCAGCAGCTCTATGGCTGCAGAAAGAGAGTACCAGGGGTGGCGCATAACAGTAAATTATGGTAAATTAAAATAACACCACTGTTATATGCAGCAGTCCCAGATATTGCTAGTTTGTTGCAAGAAATTAATATCCAGTTATGTCACTATCACTTTGTTTTAAAACTTGCTAAGACTTTCTTTAGTATCTCCTTAGGCAAGTCAAGCCACCCTGCATTTACCTTCATGTAGAGAGGCCAATGGTGGATTTTGCAGTGCTTCCCCAAGGCTGTGTGCATAGCCCAACCATCTGTCCTGGCCTGGTGGCAAAGATTCTGGCTGCATGAGAGAAACCTGTGACTGTAACCCTATTTCGTTATATTGATGATATTATGTTAACCAGTAATTCTTTTGTCAGAATTAAGAGAAGCATCAGAAAAACGATATCTTTTCTTAAGAGCCTGAGATGAGCAAACAATTGGGACAAGCTGCAAGATCCCTGCTGCTGTGTCAAACTCTTAAGTCTTGTTAAAGTATGATGTTT
>JAQZBX010070909.1:0-15337 GCA_029593785.1 Cabassous unicinctus
GGCTTGCGTAATTTAGGTCCCTGATAATTGAGAGTGTTTGTAAATGGGAGCTTTTTTGTTGATAAAGTTTAAATATATAAACATAATGACAATACATTAGCTTAGAGCATAAATTGAAAGATTTTAAAGTGGTAGTGGATTTCTTTAACCCACATATTTGCAGTTCCCACGTGAAAGTATTATGAGGTAGTTTCTAATTTTTTTCCTTTCTCTGCTTTTACCACAGATAATTGGCCTTTTGAATGTGTTCACACCACAGAAATCCCTAGAAGAATTTCAAGATGTGTAAGTGTGATAATTAAAATGTTATGATGTTAATACATTATTCTTAAATTGTTGCTACACACTTTAGCTGTCATCTTTTTTCACCCTCAAAGTTACATAGTCATGGAGCTCATGGATGCAAATCTCTGCCAAGTGATTCAGATGGAACTAGATCATGAAAGAATGTCCTACCTTCTCTATCAGATGCTGTGTGGAATCAAGCACCTTCACTCTGCTGGAATTATTCATCGGGTTAGTAGAAAAAAACCATCATCATATTCATTAAACTCCCTTTTATTGAGGTAAAATTCACATAACATAAAATTAATCATTTTAAAGTGTACAATTCAGTGCCATTTAGTATATTCACTGTATTGTGTACCCACCACCTATATCAAGTCCCAATACATTTTCATCACCCCAGAAGAAAACCCTGTATCCATTGCATAGTCACTCCCCATTCCCTCCTCCCCCAGCCCCTGCCAGTCAGCAGTAGAGTTTCTGTATCTAAGAATTTTTCTCTTCTTGAATTGAGCAATATGTGACTAAATTTTATGTCTGGCATCTTTTCACTTGGCATAATGTTTTTGACTTTCATTCCTTTTTATGACTGAATAATATTCCAGCATATAGTTGGATCAAGTTCTTTTAGTCGTCCTGCCAGTCTCAGCATTTTAATTGAATTTAATTCATTTACATTCATTACATTTACATGAAGCCGGTGTGGCTCAGTCGTTGAGTACCTGCTTCCCATGTATGAGGTCCTGGGTTCGATCCCTGGTACCTCTTAAAAAAATAAATAACTACTGACTTCTACCATTTCACTCTTTGTTTTCTATGTCATATCTCACTTCCTCCATTATTGCTCACTTTTCCATTATTGCTGTCTTTTGTGTTTAGTTGGTTTTTTTGTAGTGTCCTGTTTTGATTCCTTTCTCACTTCCTTCTCTATTTTTATTTTTTCTGAGAGTTCCTCTTGCATGATGATTCACTTCTCTCTTGCTGCTTGCAAGATTCTCTTTGTCTTCAACAATATGATTATAATGTCTCTAAGTGAGGATCTCATTGTGTTTATCCTTGGAATTCATTGGTCTTTTTGGAAATGTAGATTTGTCTCTTTCACCAAATTAGAGAAGTTGTCCATTATTTTTTCAAATATCCATTCTGTGCCTTTCTCTCTTCACTTTCTGGGACTTCTATTGTGCATATATTGCTCTACTTGATGGTGAGTCTTGTAGGCTTTGTTCATCTTTTTCCATTCCTTCTTCTTTCTGTTCCTCATACTATATATCAATTACCTTATATTCAAGTTCACCGATTCTTATGCCTGCTCAAATCTATTGAAATCCTCTAGTGAATTTTTTCATTTTGGTTATTGTGCTTTTCTGAGCTGCTCTTTAGCTCTTTTTTAGAATTTCTATCTATTTATTTATATTCTATTTGTTAAGACATCGTTCTCCTGGTATACTTTTGCTTAGCTCTGTGTCTTATGTTTTCGTTAGCCCTTTTGAGCATATTTAATACAGTTGATTTAAAGCCTTTGTCTTATAAGCCTGTATAAGTTTTCTTAGGGACAACTGCTGTTAACCTCTCCTGCCATTAGGCCATACATTCTTGTTTCTTTCTTTCTTTATTTTTTTAAAAGATTTATTTATTTATTTATTTATTTATCCCCCCCTTGCTGCTTGTGTTTGCTGTGTCCATTTGCTGTGTTTCCTCTGTGTCTGCTTATCTCCCCCTTGCTGTGAGGTCTTGCTGCATCAGCCCACCGCGCCACGCGGGCTGGCCTGCCCTCACAAGGAGCGAACCCTCCTCACAAGGAAGCGAACCCGGGGCCTCCCATATGGTAAACGGGAGCTCTGTCGATTGAGCCACACCCGCTTCCCATTGTTTCTTTATATGTATCATAGTTTTTAGTTGAAAACTGGTCATTTGGAATTTTGTGTGGTAACTTGGAAATCAGATTCTTCCCCCTCTTCAGGATTTATTTTATTGCTTGCTCTAGTTTTATTTAGTGACTTTTCTAAACTACTTTTGTAAGGTCTGTATTGTTATTTGTGTGATCTCTGAACTCTCTTCCATTCGCTTGTGATTAGAGGTTCAAGTGATTTCCTTGAATGCCTCGAGCAAAGAAAAAGGAAAAAGAAATGGCAAGCAAGGGGAAAAAAGGGAAACAAAACAAAACAAACTGTCCCAATCTTTGCAGATTAGCTCTGTTGGGACACCCCTTCATCATTTAGCCAATCATTTACTACTCTTCCTTAGTCTTCACTTCCTTTTTGGGCTGAACCTATCAGCCAGAATGAAAGCTTAGGGTCTCCTCAGGTCTTTTCTGAGCATACATCCTGCGCTGCCTCTGTGAGTGGCTTTCTGAACTCCCTGATATATGCAGGTGCTTTGTAGTGCCCTAATTTCCTAAGAAATCTCTCTCCCTAGCTTTTCCTACCAGGTTTTCACCATGTCTGTTGATTGCCTGATTTTTCATGTTTGGCCCCAGGCAGCAGTGGATTGTTAATTTGCCTTACAGTGTTTTCATGGAATGCCCTCTGCATTGCCTGGTGAAACAAAGACAAGAGCCTGGCATTGGTCTGCAGATAACTCCCACACAGGTCAAAACAGACAAACACAGTTAGTTGAGAACAAGGTCTGCTCTGCTTCCTCCAGAGCTAAGACCAGGGACCCATACTGGGAGCCCATTCTCCTGTCTTCAAGGCCTCTGCTTGGCTGGGGTGGGCTAGAGCAGTGTGGAGCAAGGGCAAGGAAGAATGCCTCCAAGCCTTTCTGCCATTTTCTTGATTCATCATTTGCTTGGTTGCTATAACCCTTTGACTTATTTTTAGAGTTCTGCCAGAATTGATTTTGACAGTTTTTGCTCAATTTTTCGGTGTTTCTGTAGAGGGACAAACCCTTGCTGCTAATTACTCTGCTAGTTTTGCTGATATCACCGCCTATCATCATATTCTTGGAATGTCGTATTTTACATTGTGGAGTGGTGGAAAGGTTATTTTTGCTCTGATATGAAGCAGTTCATAAAATCTGCTACCATTACCTAGCATGTAAAAGTAGAGCTTTGTTTTCTATATAAACTTGAAATATGTATAGAAATGTTTTATACTTTGTATTCTAGCTTTTGTAAAGAGCTTTATTTACATTCCATACAATTTATTAATTTAAAGTATACAAATCAATGTTTTTTAGTATATTCTCAGGTTGTGGAATCATTACCACCACAGTGTAACTTTAGACTATCCCCTACCCTCTCCGCCACCTAAAACCATGAGTCTCCTCTCTGTTTCTAAGTGCTTCCTGCGCTGGACCTTTCCTATTTATGGGCTGAAACGGCACGTAGTCTGCTGTGGCTGCTGCTTTCACCAGCATCATGTTTTGTTGTAGCAGGCATCAGCTGAAAGAATGAGGCTCTGCTCCTAAACCTGGAGATGGGCTGCATCAAGGCTTCCTTCACAAGCCACCCTTGTGCTCCTTGGTCCTGCTTTCTTCATACAGTGATCCTCCTTCAGGATTTTTTGGTTTCTTCTCCTGGTTTAATGGGGTGAACCACAGTTCCCACTTCTGCAGCTGGGTTTGAGGCCACAGTTGGTCCTTGTCCCTCTGCTCTCCTACTTGTTGTTGATTGCCCTCACCCTCGACTAGACCTCTGCTGACGGAGACGACGTGCCTGGTGAAATAACCTGAAGTCTCGTCCTTTGGGGGGTCTAGCACAAGTCCAGACTAGAAGGGAAGGGGTGACTGCTTCGAAGCTGCTTGGGGCTCCACTGTCGAGGTGGCTGCTGGTCACTGTGGTGGGGGAAGACAGAGCTGGATATGATGTACATTGGCTCCTCTGTGCTTCGGCCTGGAAGTGACACAGGTCCCTTCTTCTCATAGCTGTTGACAGAACGGCTTAAGGATCTGCCACACTGTGAGAGAACTTAGAAATATGAGGAGAGTAGGTTGCAGAGTGTTGATGAGCACTGCTCTCCCTGCCACAGTCTACTCTTCTGGCTCTTGAACTCCTTTGTCCCCTTGATTCCCACCTAGTACACAGTCACCTTCTCTGCAGGGGAGGTAACCCAAAGTCCTGTTCTCTCCAGGCATTCAGCTCCAAGTGATGGGCAGTAATTTCAACATCAGACCCAGGCCCTGAAACATTGCAATGAAAGGTGACCTCATTATCTGTCCACTCTGCACACCCTGCCCCCTACCCCTGTGTCCTGGATTCAGTGGTGGAATAGGGTCAGGATAGCCAGGGTAAAGAATCCCATTTGGAAAACTGAGAGTTGAAGAGTCAGAACAGTTTGAATTCTGCTAGGCAGACATTATGAGTGTCCTTTGCCCTGAATCTGCTCTCAAGGAGGAATACCTCCTCATTCATTGTTCCATCCTGTGGGAGATTGTTTCCTCCCACCTCATCCTACTTTAAAAAAGGTTGGGGCCCAAGGGTCACTTTTAAGGTAGTCTTTCCCGAGCTCAGCTCTATTGACATTTTGTGCCAAATAAGTCGTCTTTAGAGGCTGGCCTCTGCATTGTAGGATGTTTCTCAGCATCCCTGGCCTCTACCCACTAGATGCCAGTAACACTCCCTAGTTGTGACAGTCAAAGATACCCCTAGACATTGCTAAATAGTCCCTGGAGGTCAAAATCTCCCTCGTTCGAGAAACACTTCACAGGACATTCACAGGCTTATGGAATTTTTTGATAGTACGGCTCTCTCAGAAACTTCAGAGCGTTTCTGTCTTTTGATTATGGTTCTTTTCAAAATCTTTGTGTTGCCTCACTAGCTCCATATTCTTCGGCTTACTGCAGGCTGACTTGAGTGTACCTTTTAGCTTTCGGGCCTCTTTTGGCAGGCTGAGGCAATCTCATCAACAGAAAGATTTTGCAGCTCTTCTTCCCTCAAAGGCTTTGAAAGTGAGGCCTAAGAAACAAACCCAAGGTACCAGTGGCCCCAAGCCACATACTTTGCTTGCTCAGGGTCTGCAGGTTGGCCGTGTGGCACTGCTCCAGACCACTGGTCTGGTTTAGGTTTCTTCCATGTGCCTCTTATTCAGGAACCCAAGCTGAAGGAATGCCTCCCTGGGCATCCTTTTCTCATGGTGAAAGGCACTTGAGCAAGAGCCAAGCAGAACCAAGCAAGCATATTTAAAACTTCTTAGAGCTGGTGAACACCGTATTTCCTTATTTCACAAGTCACGTGACCAAGCTGTCAATAGGGTAAGGAGTATACTGGGGGTGGGAGTGGGAGGAAGTAATTGCTGAATTGTCTGCCATATTTTTTCTTTTTGAGGGGTCTGGGAGCATTTAGCTTTCCCAGATGGCAAGGACCTGAAATTCTGGACTCTATTCCCTTTCATTTCTAATTTTAAAGTGACTGATTCCTCTCCCTCACCCCCTGCCACCCCCAGTCCCAGTGCCTTGCCAATTGCAGCCAGTAGCCACAACTCACGGTACTAAAGTATTGCTTTTCAACCTCTTCTTCTAGAGCAGGGGTTGATGAACTTTTTCTGTAAAGGACCAGCTAGTAAATAGTTTAGGCTTTGCAGACAATACATTCTCTGTCATAGCTGCTCAGCTCTGCTATTGTAACACAAAAGCAGCCATAGACAATACTGAATGAGCGTGACTGGGTTCTGGTAAAACTTTCTTTACAAAAGCAGATAAACTATAATTTGCCAACCTACTGTAGAGCTTCAGGTTCATTAGTCAAGTGTTCTGCCTTCCAAATTATTGCAGGTGACGGCTTCATGAATTGTTTTGCTACCACAGAACCTGGACCACTTTTCCATCTCTTGGTATTACTTTCCCTGCTGCCTCCTTCTCAATTGCTAAGCCCCAACCTATGTTTTTATCATAATAACACTCCATTCCTGGCAACAAACTCAGTAATAGAAAAGAGATTAGGCTATGCTGAAATAACACAAGGACACTGAACTCTCTTTGGCAGAGCATAACAGGTTTAGTTCCCACATTGTGTGTCCAGTGCAGGTCGTGGTGGGTGTAGGGACACTGCTTGACAGCCCAAGCAGGCTACAGAGGGTCCCCGCTCTGCAGGGTTCTTCGTCACCAAAGCAGGGGACAACAATAGGAGGTTGTGCACTGGCCCATCTAGTCTTTGCTCCCACTCGCATCTCATTAACAGGCACTAATCATGGGGCCTTGCCTAGTCGTAAGGGGGCTGGAAAACGTCAGGTTAGCCCCACTGCCTCTGCTACAAATTCACACTTTCAGAATGCCTCTTCTCCTATGGTCAGCAATGTCATTAGCATCTGTAGAAATGTGCATGCTGCTATACAGGAGGAGCTTTTCTTAACATTCTTTGGGGCATATTAAGTTTGTTTTTTCCTAAGAAAAGCATTCCTTTAAAAAAGTTATATTTTGTTCTTAATTTTTCCAAAATAAAGTGTTTAGGGTTGGACTCTTATTTGTAGATCTCTTGCACCACAATGCATTAAAGAGCCTCCAATCTTTAACCGTCACAGGAGATGACATTGCAGTCATAGTAAGGATTGTAGTATTTATTCTTGAGCATGAAAATACTGCATCTTGGAAGTATTCGTGGCATTATGTTTACAGTAATGAAAAACTTCATTTTCTCTTTCACCGAGTCTGTTGATATGTTTGTGTATATTTAATTTCATAAAGCTCTTAGACTATTTATCTCCTAAACTCATCTACGATTGCCTGTCAGAATATGTTAGAGACAGCATACTTGCTTGTCTGGATACCGATGTTACAGAAGTCCTCTTTGTCTTTAAGAGGAACAGCCTTTTCTTGTTTATTAATCACTGTCTTTAATGTATGAATTATAGTCCAGAGATGTTGCACATGAGTCCAGGTAATGAAATGTGTGTTGTGCAGATATGCTTGTTTGCTTCTTTGTCCCTTAGTTCATAACAGGATTCATTGGAGCTTAAGGGGCAATGGGTGTTGAACCTGAAGCTGTGATCGTTTATGCTGCTGCCTTCCTTTTAATGGGCTTAGCACAGAATTCCTTAAGGTGAGGGTCAGGCAGCAAATCCTCACAATGACATTATTTAGTGTCATCAACAGTGAGTTATTATATGAATAAGTGCCACCAAGGCAATAGTGTCCTACCTTTATGTAAAGGAAGACAGAAATGTTAGGAACAAATTTGTGTGGTATTAGCTGAGAAATCAGTGATAGAAAGAATGGTAATACCTGTTTTGATCTTTTAGAATTAAACATCTGCCAGTGTAAAAGGCTGAATCACATTTGGTTGGATTATCATAGAATGGCTTGATATTGATCCATAGTATCCATATAAGGTGTATTGTGATTTTTAAATAAGATTTTAAAATACTCGTAGTTTATATGCAAATAAATATAAATGCTGACTTTTCACTCTTGTTTCTTTTACCATAATAGTTCTTATGTGAGCCTTTGAGATGCATTTCCAACCCTTTTATTTCATTTGCTCGAAAATCTCTAGCTAATCACAGTAAAGAAAACATATTACTCACTTCTAATAACTGTATGTATTCATAAATTAAAAATGCCATTACGCTAACTTCTCAGGTTTGCCTATTAGGGTGAATCTGTGTGATGATGTCCATTACAGTGGGAGAGATGAGCAGTGAACGTGGATTGTTTTGCAAGTGATATGGTGACTTCTTGTGACCTGCACAATATTCTTATGTATCATAGCAGTCATTTCTTTTATGTTTTGAAGGACTTAAAGCCCAGTAATATAGTAGTAAAATCAGACTGCACTTTGAAGATTCTTGACTTTGGACTGGCCAGAACTGCAGGAACCAGTTTTATGATGACACCGTACGTAGTAACTCGCTACTACCGAGCTCCAGAGGTCATCTTGGGCATGGGCTACAAAGAAAACGGTCAGCAAACACTATTTATTTGAAATACAGTTATGATTGATTTTTGTCTGGTTTCTCATGTAAATAAGCTAATTTAAGCTAAAGTGCACGGTTAAATGTGTATCACTGAAACGTGTATCAAGAGTATGAAAGTAATGATAAACTTTGTCATAAATGTTTAGAAAATATGGGGACCCTGTTTGTTTAAATATAGATGCACATACCTTCAGTTCACCCTTTGCCTAAATAATTTGTTGCTGTGCCCTGAAACAGAATATATGTTATTAACTTGTCTGTAACTTAGAAATAAGTATTTCCGGCAAAGACTGAAGGAAGGTATTTGTTTACTGACAATTTATCTTTGGTAGTAATCCCCATAAAATTAAGTGTTTTAAGAAGTGCAGTCTTATTTTTTGCTTTTTTGTACTAAGAGATTTTTAGGGGATTGGATACCTGCTTTACCTCTAGCAGCATATTCGGCTTTGTTGCTGTATCCTCCAGATTGTAGGATTATTGGCTTTCTTGTTTTCCAGTAAACCATTTGAGTTAATTAACCTTATCTTATTGAACTTCAGCTGAACAACTCAGTGCCAATTAATAGTGTTAGTAATAGCACTTAGTGTACATCTCAAGAGCTACGATAAGGCTGTCTGCAAAGCTGGTGGACTAGTAAGGTGACCTCTTGGAGGAAGCAGTAATGTTTCACCAAAGCCTTGAGTCCAGTCTTAAAGAAATGGTATATGGTATTATGCATGGATATATTTAGTTATGTATAGCAGCCTGAGAATCAAGGTTGAAGATCGTGTATCTAAATTTTTTTCATACATATACATACATCTTAATCTATTTTTGTGTATTTACTTTAAGAAGAAATTTTGTTTCATCTCAGAAACTTAGGACATGAATAAGCCTGTGAGAGATTTTATTAATTTAAACTGTAACTTTTTCAATGTGGTAGCTTCATCCAAAATATTCCCTAGAATAGGACTTAGACATTTTTCTGGCCAGAATATCTGGAAGAGCAGCAAATATTTTAATCAGGAAATTGTATTTTAAATGAAATTTTAAGATTCTTATAAAAGAGACAACCATTGACCTAAGGATTTTTGCAAGGTGGCTTAAATTCCTTTTCTGAGCTAATTTTGTAAGAATATGTTAAACATTTACTCTTCTTTTTCATTCTTAAAAAATCATGGAGTTCTGTTTTCTTACTCTCCACCCCGTAGACTCCAGTGAGTTCCACTGAGTGACTGCTGTTTTACTTTTTAAGAGTTGGTACTTCAGTTGACCAGCATGACAATGGCTTTTGTGTTTGCTGTAAGCCTATTGCCACTGGCATTGTCTAATATGTGTCACTCAGTGTCCTCAGATGTGATCTTGGGAAAGCTCTCTTCCAGAACTTAGCACCAAGTAAACTGTCACAAATAATTGACATGCTTTATTTTCTTGGATAAGGAGAATTAAAATTATGTAGATCATCTTATTTACTTTTTTCCTTTTTCCTTTCTCTCTTATTTTTCTTTTGCTCCAGGAAACTGAGTCAAATGCAATGCTTAATCATGGCAGCATCATTAGCCCCCAGTGCCCCCAGTGCTGAACATAAGTGCTTCCCCTTTTAGTGACAGCGCCCCCCCGTGGTCTTTCATCACAGGCCACCTCACAGCCTTTGGAAAGGGTATTATGATGGCCTAGAACTGCCAGATAGACCAAGCCAGTTTTGTGTGTGAATCAGGCTCATTGTGTTCTTTGAAAGCTTTCATTGACATTGATGATGTTTTCTCTCATGTTTGCAGCTTTTGAATTTTTTGTTGTTGTTTAAAAATATGTTTCTCTTAACTTTACCTATTAGGTTGTGTCCTGGATATTATCTGAAGTTTGCCATGCTCTATAAATCTATGGGGAACGTTTATTGTCACAGATTTTTGCCAAAAATGAAAACCCTGAAAAAAGTTTTTCACTGACAGACTGATTAATAATATTACATTTTCCTCTAAAACTTTTATTTCAGAACATTGATCCATACCTTAGATATAAAAGGATTTGTATGCATTTTAATATGGAATTTTAGGAAAACTTTATTTTCCACAGGATTCCCAAAAGTTATTCCCAGTTTTGCTAAGACTCTTTAATGAAATGGCATTCTTCTTTTAAGAGTGTATTCAAAAGCACAGGCTTTAATTTCCTGAATTCTCCAACTGGGTAAAAGGTGTATCTCTAACATTCACTCCTGCCCTTTTCTTCTTTGCTCTTAAAGAGCTTCGGGCCTTAAAACTTCACATCCAGATGCAAGTTTCTAAGTTTCTATATAAATTGCTCGTCCTTCCCCTCTTCTGTGAACTGCAAGTACATCCTCTCCTCTCCTTATTTGATACTCAAACCCAAAGTCATCGATGTCAGGATGTGTTCATTTTAATTCCTAAATTGCCTGTGTCTGTGTCTGGCGGAGTCTTTTTTTTTTTTTTTTTCTTTTGAGTTCATCATTATTTTATTTCATTTTTCCCATCTAATAATAATAATCAGATACAATTCAAGGAAGCTTACTATCACTCAATTAAATTTTTTTTAAAAAAGAGATAAAAGATACAAGGATCAATAGAAAGAAACATGAAGACTCACAGATGATATGTTGGTCTACAAAATACTAGAAATTAATAGAGTTGATATGAGTTAAGCAAAGAGGTTGGATATAAGATCAATATACAAAAATCATCTGCATTCCCATATTTAGCTGGAAAGAGAAAATACAGTTTCAAAAATATCATTAATTTTGTTCAAAGATGATCTGGACCTTTAATAAGAATGGCAGAGTCTTTTCAGCACTGATTAGGGTTCCCTTTGAAGTCTGCTAGGACATTCTTTGTTTTGTGGAGTAATAAATTTGTGGGAATTTTGACACTGTGTCCAGCCAAAACTAACTTCCTAAACAAAAAGTGATTTAGTTTTACGGGTTTAAAATCTTTTAAGTGGGGGGACCTATGAAATACTCTTCTCTTAATTGGCTTAGTTGTTTGTTCTCTGTGCACTTATTCCTTTTGGGATTGTAGGGTAAATGTAACGTGTTGCCAAGAAAATGATATAACATACATGTAGCTCTTCTCAAGTAAATAAAATTATGAAATCAGTTTGAAAAAATTTTAAGAGCTTTAGATTAACATTTTACTGTTTAATTTGTTCATAGAAACAGTTTTTCTGTTAAATATTTTAATATGTTAAATTCTTGCTGTTCATGCTTTTTCTTTGATTTGATTTAAAGAGAGAGTATAATGCACAGCTGAACTCCAGACTTCATAAAGATTTAGTTTTTATAGTTTTGCTACCTCATGTATGTTTTCAGTCTTAATTTGCAGTTTGTATTTGGCTCTGTTTCCTATTTTATAAACAAATTATCAGGCACAAAACATAGTTTTTTAATTATGCAATTTCTGTGCATAGCTCTCACTTTAAAATTAGGTATGTAGTTTAAAGGTCATACTTTACATTTGCTTTTGTGAATCAAAGCCTTTGGAAAATATTTTGTTTTAAATTATTCCATTAGCTAAAATTAAAATCACTTTTTTCTTTTTGTGATGTTTTTGCAGTTTTTATATAATGCAGTCATATTATGCTTCTTTGATTTTAAATGACCTTTTGCTTTGCTTTTCCTTCTTTTGTGCTGCAAACATATAGTGGATTTATGGTCTGTGGGGTGCATTATGGGAGAAATGGTTTGCCACAAAATCCTCTTTCCAGGAAGGGACTGTATCCTTGCGCTGCTGCAGCAGGTTAATTAGTTCGGGAAAGACCTTCCTTACTTCTCTAATGACAATGAGTATGGTACATACTTACATAAGCTTTTAAAAACAAAGTTTGTGGCTGTTATAGTTCATAAAATTGTTTGGAAAAGAAGCTGAAATTTTTAGGCTGCATCTGGCAGTAGGACATACAGTCTCTGCTGGTAGTCAGAGTACCTTCACTGTCACTCATTTTTATTTTTTACTGCTTTTTATCATTTTAAAGTGTACATGGTGTGTGTGATTTTTTTTTTAATGTTTATATATATTTTTTTATTTTAACCAAAATCTTTTTGTTAATGTCATTGCATTTTGTTTTCAGTTGACATTTGGTCAGTTGGGTGCATCATGGGAGAAATGATCAAAGGTGGTGTTTTGTTCCCAGGTACAGATCGTATCCTTATCTTTGGCCTAAAGTATAGTTTCTGAAGGTCAAAATGTATGACAGCACCTAAGCTTGGTCAGGTATAATGACGTATTTTGTCTTTCCCTAGTAAATAATAAAGTAATGTAAAATTACTCTTTCAAAATACCACCTGTTATGTGACATAGATCTTCCTTTCCCTCATTTATTGATTGTTTCATATGTTAATTCTGAAAACTGCTCAAGTATAATTATCCATAGTTAATTGCTGGCTTTGAATTGATTTATTTAACCTAAATAAAAAATCATGGCTTGCATTAAAACTTTCTAATAATTATACACCTGAGTAAATCTAAAAGTGCTTAGGATTTGATGTGAAGTTTGGCATTGTCTGTTGCTTCTGATCATCCTTTTGTTTTGCCTCCATCCCTCCCTTTTTTTGTTTATGTTCTGTGTGTTTTGTGTCTTTTGGTTGTCTCATTACTCAACATAACATACTTATCCTTTCATCTGAGAATTTCAGCAGATATGGTGATGCTTAGATTTGGGTTCATAGTTTTCTTCTACTGACTGTTTTTAATATTTCTATTAACAGTCATCTGTAATGTGTTTATCAACTACTAACGATTACTTAAATTGTTTTAGGAGGAGGCTTTGGAGAAGCCATATTCCCTGGGTTACAATGAGAGTGCTTTAGGCCTTGTTCTTCAGGGGCTTAGAGGGCAAAAGCTTGGAGGAAGGAGACCAGGGAATTGTAAACTTTATAACTTACCCACGTGCTGAATCTTTTCAGAAGTCTCAGAGCTTTAAAAGCATGAGGCTAAACAAAGGATGGCCAAAGAAAATGCTGCTTTTACCAAAGTCATCATTTTTATTCCTATTTGTCGCTTTCTACTACTCTACTGCTCAGAAAGTAGTACTGATTATAGAAATTATGCTGTTCTTTAGGAAATGCATTTACGTTTTCTGATAGGCTAGAAGAAAAAGCACGTTTCATATCTTAGAATTGTGTGCACTTTACACTTAGAGTCCCTATGGGTGGTAATTACTATTAATCTTTGAGTTGCCTATAATTTGTACTTGTGAGTTTAGGCTTCGAAATTTATAGGAGTCAGTATTAGTAGACACACATACATACACAATAAATAAGGTTAACAAAGCTTATTTATTGATTCTTTCCACCTGCAATCACTACCTTTGGCAAGGTGGCTTAAGTTATAAAATTTATAACTGCCACATTCTTTTTTACGGTTTTTTAAAGTGCCAGTTTCTTGTTATTTTAATATGGTTGTGATCAATGTATTGAAAACATTAGATGTGGAGTATTTTTCTTAGCTACGTGATTTTAGATATTGATCAGTGGAATAAAGTTATTGAACAGCTTGGAACACCATGTCCTGAATTCATGAAGAAACTGCAACCAACAGTAAGGACTTATGTTGAAAACAGACCTAAATATGCTGGATATAGCTTTGAGAAACTCTTCCCCGATGTACTTTTCCCAGCTGATTCGGAACACAACAAACTTAAAGGTACCTTTTATAAATATGTTTAATCCCTGTGTGTGTGTGTGTGTTCATGTTCTTATGGGATGGAGTCCAAGGTTATCTCTGGGTGATGGAATAGTGTGAGGATTTAGGTTTTTTTATCTGTACTTTTATAATTTCTAATCATATGTATGACCTATTCTGTTTTAAAACATGAACTTCTTAACTAAATGATAATGTCAAGTTACTGATAACAACTTATTGATAAGCTGAAAACCTTTACCAAGATATGTATACATTAACATTGTTATTTTTGCAGCCAGTCAGGCAAGGGATTTGTTGTCCAAAATGCTGGTAATAGATGCATCTAAAAGGATCTCTGTGGATGAAGCACTCCAGCACCCATATATCAACGTCTGGTATGATCCTTCTGAAGCTGAAGCTGTAAGTTCTTTCCTTAATGTTTGAGGAATAGATTGCATTCTTAAGGTTAGCTTTGAAGGAGACCTTTTGAATTTTACATAAAAGTATAGATGAATAAAGATAAGTGTTTTCCTGTTTTTTTGCCTGAAGAGAGCCTTTGGCTAATGAGCATATCCAAACACTTTGCTACACAAAATAAAGTTACTCCTCCTTGTTCCTTATCTTCTTGCTTTGCTACCTGATCAGAGGAGCTAGTATGTTGAACTGCTTTGAGGGAACATCCTAATTTAAGTATAAAACAAATTATCATGTACAAAGCACAGTAAATTTCTGTGATATAAATTGTGACAATTTCAAAAGTTGAAAGTAAAGCAAAGGATGGTTAAAAATCTTTTTTCCCAAAGTGAGGGAGTCTTCCAAAACTAGTCTCTCTGCATAAGAAGGTTGTTGATGATTGGTCAGTTGTGCTCTAATGATGTTTGTGGTTTTTTTTTGTTTGTTTGTTTTTTAAGATTTATTATTTTTATTTCTTCATCACCTTGTTGTTTGCACTTGCTGTCTGCTCTCTGTGTCTGTTCATTGTGTGCTCTCTGTGTCTGCTTGTCTTCTTTTTAGGAGACACCAGGAACTGAACCTGGGACTGCCCATGTGGGAGGAAGGTGCCCAATTGCTTGAGCCACATCTGCTCCCTGCTTGTTGTGTCTGTCAGTTTCCTCATTGCATCATCTCATTGTGACATCTTGTTGCTTTAGCTTGCTGCGCCAGCCCATCGCATTAGCACGCTCTCATTCCCATCTTCTTTAGGAGACACCAGGAACCAAACCTGGGACCTTCCATGTGGTAGGCGGGTGCCCAACTGCTTCAGCCACATCCACTTCCCACTCCACATCTATCTAATGATGCATTTTTACAAGCCTTCTGTCTGTCTACTATTTCCAGTAATTATAAAGACTCAGTTCACTGTTGCTTTGTTTTTTTCAGCCGCCACCAAAGATCCCAGACAAGCAGTTAGATGAAAGGGAACACACTATAGAAGAGTGGAAAGGTAATGTTCATCAGATTCATGGAGATCAAACTGAGGGAGTGTCGGGCTTTTCATGTTGATATATTCACTGTGTTAGTGGAATTAAAGATATTTTTTGTTATTCATCATGGTATCAGGTAGTGTGATTATTAATCTTTTTACTAAAGTAGGAA
>JAQZBX010070910.1:0-15328 GCA_029593785.1 Cabassous unicinctus
AAAAAAAAAAAAAAAAAAAGCCCATTATCTGTCCTTGCCATTTTTATCTTTCCCCTGCTTCCTTGTGTTCTCAGTATAGTAGCCAGAGACAGATCCTATTAAAATATGTCAGATTTTGTCACTCTGCTTAAAACCCTCCAAATGACTTCCATCTCACTGTGATAAATTACCGATATCTTTACAAAGGCTTCTAAGAACTTATGCTATCTGCTCCCCATCATCTCTTGTCTCTCTGCTTTAGCCGCCTCGCCTGCCTTCCTCATTCCTGAACAACCCAGGCATCCTGCCCTCTCTGGGCTTTTGCTATTGCAGTTGCCAGTTTCTGGAATGCTATTTCTCTACATATGATTCACTACAAACTTAATGCTCTTTATTAAAATGCCACCTTTCCTGAGGAATTCCTGTATCAACCTATTTAAAATTGCTTTCCCTCTCCATGCACTGATACTCACACTTCTTATCCTACTTACCATGCTTTTATTTCCACCCTAGCCCTTATCCCCATGAAACATATTTTTACATATTTATTTTACATGCATTGAGAGTCAATGAAGAAAGGGATTTTTTTTTCTGTTTTGTTTACTGTTATATTATTACCTCCTAGAACAGTGCCTAGCATGTAGCATCTGCTTTATAAAAATGTTAAATAACTTAAAAATATGTTCTATTAGTCTCAGGAAAAAATTGATGAAAGTTAAAAAAAACATTTTGTGTCATAATGTATGAAAGATTATTAAGTAATTGGATCTATTCAGTGTTGGAAATAACTACACCATAGTACAAGGAAATATGTCATTGCAGTATTGCAAGCAAAGATGGGATATCAGACATTTTGCCAAGGGGGTTACAGCAGTACTGGGAAGAAAGTGAACTCCTTGGTCCCTTCCCAAACCAAGGCACTATAATTTTCTCCAGCAAAAAGAATTTGATTTCTTGATGGTTTTCTATTCAACATTTGTATTAATAATAATACTCAGAAATAAATTGAGTTCATTGGGACCTATAAGATAAGCATTTAGATGACAAAACATTGATTTTTTTTTTCCTAAAGTAAGAGTGTTTTCATAAAAGAGTAAATAAAATCCTTTGTGGACAATTTACAAATGAAATATGTGAAAATGGCTTTTTCTAAACCACATATTGATTTTATGTTCATAAACACTTTTGCTTGTCAATACAGTGTCAACACTGCTCAATCTTTATGAAACTACAAAAGGACATAAACACTCAATTAAATTTAAGTGAAGCATTATTTATGTCAGGTTAGCATTTTGAAATTAGTTTCTTTGTAAAGTCTGGACACAAAATGCCATGTCTAAACATTTTTCTATTGCTTTTTAACAATAATCTCATCAAAATTGAATTACTTTATGTTACATGATTTAACTCATTTTATTATTTTTGTCAAGTCTAGTGATAATTATATTATGAGAAAATATTTGCTTGTATCAAAACAAAACAAGAGTTAAATGGAAACAATGTAAAAATAGTTGACATTTATGTAATAATTGCTATATGCCAGTTACTATTCTAAGAGTTTTTGATCATTAACTCATTTAATCAGATAAACTAGATGAGTCATTATATTTAATTTTGCAAACTCAATAATTTATGACTGATAAATATATATTTCATAGTTCTCTGGAAATGAAACTGGAAACTTTAAAAAATTATATAAAAATTAATGCTCAGGTTTGTCAAAATAGAAATTTAATACTTCAATGCTTTAATATACAATGTTTTTCTTCTATACTGTTTTAAATCAGATAAACTGATTAGGAAATTCTTCTAAGCTATGTAAGCCTGTTTCATTGCAGCTCACTGCATGTTCTACTGCTTGAGAGAAATCTGTTAATATACCCTTCCAACTTTTGGAAAATCCTGTGCTTGCTTTATTTAAATACTCCAGAGGCCAATATGACAGAAGAGTGATGGATAGCAAAGTACCAGAACTTTGTAGCTCTCAGAACTTATTTCAGAGATACATATTAAATACTCATTTGAGATCCCTTGCTGGAAGACACTCTGGAGCTAATTCCAAGAACAGTACTTTCAAGGAGGAAGAAGCCTCTGTTAGGAAAGATTCTGATTAAGACAATCATGATAGCCTCCCCTTTTTATGGATTGTAGAAGGAGGCCCATGGATATATGGACATTTGATATTTGTTCTTTAGGCAGTTACTTAGAGGTATCTGAAAACCCTCACATCCTGTTAAGCCCAGCAGAATGGTTGATGTTACCAGAGATAAGCTATGAAAATGAAGAAGGTTTGGTGAAAAAGAATATGTTTTAAAAAACCAAGGGAGTGGATGTGGCTCAAGTGGTTGGGCAGCCACGTCCCACATGGGAGGTCCCGGGATTGGTTCCTGCTGCCTCCTGAGGTAACAGGTACAGACAACAAGCAAAAGAAATGATAGAACCAGCTCAGAAAAGCTGATGTGGCTCAGTGGCTGAGCGCTGCCTTCCCACATTCGAGGTCCCAGTTTCAATCCCTGGCCCTGGTATCTCAAACAAAACAAAACAAAACAAAACAAAACAAAACAAAAACCAAGAGCAGGATCGTTTCTGAAATGTTTGATTCTGAAGATAAGCCTTTTGAGAATCATGATAAAATTATTGGAGATAATTGCAACCAATGTAAATGTTTAAGGAATTACTAGATCATACCTATTTTAAAATCTACTTAGTAATAAAATTCACAAACATTTACTTGACTATCTGGTTAAAACTACACATTAAAGCAGTGTTAGATGGAAGTTTTACAATTTAATTATATTCTAATGTCTTCCAAAGGTCATAGACAGACTTAACTAGGAAATAGTATTTAGGTTATGATATACACTTAAATTTCAAAATGAACTTGATGTGTGGGAAACAGACCTCACACTTCTTATCCTGTAAGATAAGGTATAGTGGCAATAGATATTCTGTAAAGATAATTCTGAGCAAATGATTGAAAATTTCCAACTACTATCAAGGATAGATTGTAATGTCAAGCTTTGAAATGATAAAAATAAAACATTGCATATCTATTTCCTAATATGTCTGGTGCCTTATGAGCATTTTATGATATGAAAGACATATATACATGAGCTAAGAATGGCTTTTGTTTTCCTAGCATATTTAAAAACTGTCCTTCCACCACTCCCCAGGACCTCTACACTGGAAAAATGAAACAGAACAATAAAAACCAAGGTATAAACAAATAAAAATAAATTTTAAAAATAAGCAAATAAAAATAATAAGAAAATAAAATAATTATAAATATAAAATAAGAAAATAATTATATTATTTTCTTGTTATTTTTATTTTTTATTTTTTGGCTTTGTTTTTGAGGAGCTTTTGGATCATAAAAGGGTCACAATTGTGGCAGGGGAGGATCACTGGTGCAGGGTGTCGGTGATGGGGGAATGTGTGGGGAGGGGTGCACCTGGGGGTTTCCTCTATGGCATATGAATATGTTCAAATGGTCATGGGGCGTGGTCTTGGTGGGTAGAGACCCACACAATAACTGAAAGAATATTGAATTCCCATTCTGGGAAGTCATGCTACATTCTCTAATAGAGCAGCAAGAATCCCCCAAGTACATGGGCAGTGCCTAGAAAAGTAGAACAGACCATTAATGCCAGGCCCTTGGTATTGATGGTTGTACTTATGAACCTTTTCTTGTGAAATTGAAACTTAGCCTAGTATTATATATTGTCTAAGAGTTACCTCTTGAAAGCCTCCTTGTTGCTCAAATGTGCCTCTCTCTAAGCCAAACTCAGCATGTAAATGTACTACCTTTCTGCTGGTGTGGGACATGACTTCCAGGGACAAGCCTCTCTGGTACCGAGGGATCATTACCAAGCACCAACTAGCAAAGGATCTGGAAAAAGACCTTGACCAAAAGGGAGAAATATTAAATACAAATGAGTTTTTATGGCTAAGAGATTTCAAAGTGAATCAGGAAGACATTCCAGAATTTACATGCATCTCAGCAGGATCTGTTTGACTGCCACAGCAAACAATGCCTCAAGCAGCAGGGCCCCTGCAGGCTCTAGAGACATCCAGACAATATAAGCAGGACAGATAAGTTCAGGAATTCAGCAGCCTCTCAATGGGACTTACTTTGGAATTTATGCTCCCAATGTAACAGAGTTAGACTCATTTATAATTTCCCTACACATGGCTCTTCTCCCATTTTATTTGAACCTATAATTAGCACTGTACTTGTTAAATATATGTCCCAGAAACTTAAATCTTCAGTTTGTTCATATGCTGGTTGAGCCCTGAATCTCAGCAGAGTTGCAATACTTACTCACCAGTTCATTGGACTCACCCAAGACAACTAACAAAAGGATGATGATGGCCTATGCCTATCCCAGGAAGCAAAGAATGTCTGCAACTGCAAGCAGTACGGTTCCATCCATCTGCCCCATGGGATCTAAGCCCCCTCTCAATCGGAGGCAGGGTGGGCATCACCATCCTCAAATCCTCAAGATTGAGAAATGAACAAACATAAGGGGGAAAAGCAACTATGGACTTAAGTAGACATTATTATTCTAGCAATGGAAGAACTTGTGTCATTTATATAATATCAGTGGCACCAGAGCTTCTGAGGAAAGGGGGAGGGAAGAATAGTTACAACATGGGGGCATTTTGGGGACATTGGAATTGTCCTGCATGACATTGCAATGAGAGCTAAAGGCCATTACACATTTTCTCTAAACCTATAAAATTGTGCAGGGCAAAGTGTAAACTATAATGTAAACTATAGTCCTTGGTTAGTACAATGCTTCAATATGTGTTCATCATTTGTAACAAATGTACCACACCAATGAAAGATGTTGTTAATGTGGAAAAGTGTGGGAAGGGGAAGGGTAATTGGAAATCCTCTTTATTTTTAATTTAGCATTTATGTAATCTAAAGCTTCTTTAAAAATAAAAATAAAAATTATAAAAAAAACTAAGGTATAAGAAAATGGCTTTTTTATATATATAAGAGTGAAAAACTACTTTCTATAACAAGCAAGCAAACAAAAAGCAAGAGTGTAAGGTCGTTCTACCATAGGGCCTTTCAATATTGCATTGCATCCTCTGCATCTGGTTAACACTTAAGAGAAAAGAGAGAGCAAGCAAGGAGAATCCCAGAGGAGGTGTTATTAGGTGTTTTCAGACTTCCCCAAAATGCAAGGAAGCTGAGAAATGTAGTCTAAGTGTGGACCCAGGGATTTGGTAAAGACACAGCATTGCCTCTGCCACAATATGGTAGTAAAATGGTTCTTTTTTTTCTTTTTTTTTTCTTCACATGATTCTAGTTTCCCTAGTGTTCTTGAGAGCATGCAGTATACAAAGATAGGGAGATATCTGCTTTTAACTTTAAATTAGATTTCACTTTACTTCAATTGAATTCACTTCTAGCCAATTCAATTAAAATTGTATTAAGCACTTACAATGTCCCAGAAATTTTACCAGGCCCTGGAAATACCTGCCTTCAAGGAACTCAGTCTATGAAAAAAGATTACATTATGAAGGTGGTAAGGACTGTATTTAGAAATATGAATTAAGTGTTTGAAAGACACAGGGGAGCACATGACTAAATCTGCCTGAGGAATTGTAGATGCCTTCAAAGGAGATAACACTTGGGCTGATTTGAAACAAGAGCAAGGCAGTATACAGTGGAGAAAAGAGCAGAATATTTCAATTTGAGAAGGGAGTAGTGAATGTAAACACATGGAAAAGTGGCCATCTGGAAAATCTAGGGAGGAAAGAAAAGTTGATGAGAATGTGTGAGAGAGATGAGGCTGGTGAGGTAGGGGGGATTTACCTAATAGTCCTCTAAGAATAAAATATTTAATTGCATACATGCTTAGAACATGAAATCTGCTAAATACTCTGAGGAATAACAAGTGTTAGTTATAATGGCTTTCATAGTCCCTACTAACAAGAAATTTATAATTACTGGTGGAGGGAAAAGGTGCCAACCCATGAAGCGTCACATTTTAACTAATCAATGAGAAAAGCCGTGTCATGAGGTATTGCTATTCATTGTAGAAAAAATGATATAAAGTATCATTTCCTGAGCTGTGAAACCTATATCATTAGCGACACTCAAATTGGGTTTTCTTAGTTGGAACATGGAGTGAATTTCTTTTCATTAATTATGTATTTATTTTAATGTGGTTTCAAACATATAACTCTTAAAGAAAGTGAATTAATTTGAAGAAAAATATTAAATAAATAATACTGATAGTGTGTGGGGATGGCAGAATCCTGAGGTTGATCCAATACAATGTATTGGTATATGACTGTCAATACAATACATTGGACAATAACTGTAGGAATTTAGAAGCCAGAGAGCTTAGCTCACACTGAATTTGATGATCCTTCTATCTTCTACCATATCGCCTCAAAAATAGGGTGCTTGTATACTTAACGGCTGATAGAAAAGCAGGGGTAGAGAATGGTGTATGCGTGTAAGAGAGAGCGAAAGAGACAAAAATGGAGAGTAAAGAGTGTGCAACAGGGACCCTGAGCAAAGGAATATACGTGCGAAGGTTCATGGGTCAGGTAGCATATTGGAAATCAGCATATAGAAATAGGAATAGTATTTGTTATCATATTTTCTATTTTCTTGTAATTAATTCAAACAAATCATTATCTGATTCTTCTTGTCCTGTGGCAAAATTTTTGCTATTTCTAAGAAGAAAATAAGAAGTGACCTCTAGGCTTATTTTTGTCCTAAAATTGTAGACCCTATTCCAAATTTACGATTCATTTAAAATTTATTTATATATTTAGATGATAGAAAAATACCTTAGTAATTATAAGAATGTTAGAATGTTTGAGGGGAAAAACTGCAGACAAAAAATGGAAAAGGAAGGAAGAAATAATAAAAATTATGTAATAAAATAATTTTTAAAAATTTAAAATCTTTGCTTTACCCCTATAGTATAGAACAGAAATTCATGTTTCTTATCATTAATTTCTAAGACATTGGATTGTAAGTTGAAAATTATTAAAGAAGATATTTCCTTTTGAGATTTGTCTGTGGATTTTTTAAGGTGAATATTCAATGTTGAAGTAAAACAGTTGACAAAATATTATCCCATTTAGCTGGCATAGGTTTCCTAATGAGGTAGAAACATGAGATTGGATTCTTTTATACCCCAGAAACATAGGAATATTTGCAAAAAGCACTAAGAAAAGAAAAATGTTAAGGGAGGATGTAATTGTTGATGATCCTTTAGATATTTAGGATTGTAAATTTATATTTCTAAAAGAGGTTATTAATTCAGTGAAGAACATAAAGGAATCATTTTGAAAATTTGCAGATGAAAATATGTTATTCACTTAGCATGATCAAAAAAAGATCTTTGAAAGAATTTGTTGTCTTTAAAAAAAAAACATGGTCAAAGTTAACTTTTTGAGAAATAACAATAATACAGTAATAACAAACATTAAGTGGCTACTTTTCTAATGACTTTATGTATTAACTCATTTAAATTTTCTGGAGACAAGAAAACAACTGAAAAGAAGGTACTGATAGATGGTTTTGCTATGACGTAACTCTGTTTTTGTTGCCTTGAGCTCATCCATTGACCAAAGGAGTTTCTATAATATTTTGTATTAAGCTTTTAAGCTTTTCTAATGTCCAAAAGAATATTCTTATTCTCTTAGAATACTATATGAGGCTAGGGCTATGATAGTTATCTATTGCTGTAAAACAAATTACCCTAAAATATAGCAGCTTAAAAAACAAACAAACAACAACAATCAAAAAACCACAGATAATGTCATAGTCTCTGAGTGTTGGGAATCCAACCGCTGTATGCTGTATTGTTCTGGCTCAGGCTCTCACATGAGCTATAATCAAAGAATTAACTGGGGCTGCACTTATCTGAAGGATTGACTGGGAAGAGAGTCTACTTCCAAGATGGCTCATCCATACAACAATTGACAGAATGCCTCAGCTGCTTACCTTGTGAGCCTCTTCTCTGATGTGCCTTCCTTGTGACATGACATGGCAACTGGTTAACCCAGAACAAATGACTGAGAGCAAGGCAGAAGTCTCTGAAATGTATATATTGTCACTTCTGACATATTCTATTGGCTATACAGAACAAGCCTGATAAAATATTTGAGGGAACTACATAAGGGTATGAGCTCCAGGAGGCAGGGCTCATTGGGGCCTATCTTGGAAGTTGGCTACCACAGGAGAAAATAATTTTCATCTGAAATAATTGCTGGTCCAGTCTTTGAAAAGTAAGATCTAGTTACTCCAGCAGTAACCAGTAATAGCCGAAAAACATGGCACTCATTGTACATAACTATCTTCTTGATCATACTTTATCATAAAGCATTAAAATATGAAAATTAAAAGGCAACTATAGCTTGTCACTTTAAAGCAATCTTCTTAATCTCTTATACAGTAGTGACAATGAAGGTATTCTTTAAAAGAAGATACTTTTTCAGTTAGAACTGAGTTTAGAACATTAACTCACTAAACATAACCAAAGAGTTCTCAGATGAGAATGCATTTAAATTATTGTTAACCTGCACTGTGTGCAAGCTTAGAGGTGACAGGTTTCAATGAAAAGCTTTTGATAATTCTTCCTTTTAGGATGTTAACCTTTCTAATTTCACCTGAAAAATGTACTCAATCATAGAAAGAAGAAAATATAATTATGGATAGTTAGATCTTCTTCTAGAATCATTCAGGAGAATTTTTCGTACTCAAAGTAAACTGACTTTGCCAAAAAGGAGGAAATATTGATAATCATTGCCTTGTGTATTAGTCAGGGTTCTCTAGGAAAACAGAATCAACAGGAGATATCTGTCAATAATATGAGATTTTATAAAAGTCTCTCACGTGACCATGGGGGTGCACAAGTCCAGGTTCCGCAGGCAGGCTGCAAACCAGGGGCTCTGATGAAAGTCATTGATGAATTTCCAGGAGACATTGGCTGTCCAAAGACGAGCTGGGAAATTCTCTCAATGTTGAAATCACTTTCCCTTTTAAGGTATTCAACTGATTGGATAAAAGCATCACCCATTGCTGAAGGTAATCTCCCTGATTGACGCAGATGTAATCAGTCATCCATGCAGTAAACTCACTGGTGGCGAAAGTCCATAAATGTTCTTGTATTACAATTAGCCCAGTGCTTGCTGGACCAAACACCTGGACACAATTACCTGGCTGAGTTGACACATTAGCCTAACCATCACACCTTGTAAAAACAATATTGAGAAATTAAAGGGTTATGGAGAGAAACACTAAAAGTGAAAAAATCATTTTCTTGTTTGGGGTATGATATACTTCTGGTATTTCAGGGCCTAGTTACTCTAATTAAAATACTCCCTATAAGTTGTTACTGAAATTTGCTTTCAAAGTCTTACTTAGAGCAGAATTTGTGACATTTTACACATAAAATCTATTTCATATTTAGTAATTTATGGTTCATGTCACTGGTCCCATGACCAAATTACTTGACTGAACTCTTCCTTCACTCATCATCAAAGCATGGATGAAATGAGACCTTTGATGCATTTGAAAGCAGTTTGAAAGCTCTCAATATTTTAGGGTTGTATTCCCTGTCCTTACACTCAAAATGGCTTCGTTAAAACACACATCATATTTATAATTAAAAGAAAAAGGTAAGTATTGTGTATCTTTTATGAGCAATGAAAATGAAAAAAATTTCAAGCTAACTTTGTTTCTTCCCCAATGAAGTTTTTGAGAAGAAATCTTACCCTTAAAAATGTATTAATCTTGAAAATAAGTATAAGCTGTGTCCAAAATCTAGGATATCAACTTCTTTATTTTGCCCTTTACAAGAGAGTAGGTGCCCTTATACATTATCATCCACTATTACTTATCTCAACACAGCTGAGAGTCATGGATTCAAAAAGATGTTAGTATTAATACACATTACACTTTGATACAAAAAGCTTAAAAAAATACTGGGAAGCATTATGTTCTCTATCATCCATAATAGTTTATAAAAGTTCTTGTCTGGATTTGAATGAGCAGCCCCACCACCCCAGACCTCCATTATCACTTTGCAACAATTGTGACTCTTTTGCAAGAGGGATTGGCTCTTTCAGCCTGCTAGGCTTATTTAGTTGAAACACTTTTCTCTACTGAGAACTTGGCGACCTGTTTTCCTTTTATGATTATTGATTATACAACTCCATTCTCATTGTTCATTCCACAAATCTGCAAATGCGCTTTCAGGCACAGGTGTGGTTTAAGAAGAAATCTGGGTAAAGAAAGGAGAACACAACTGAACTCAAGTCTTTTCTGCCGAATTTCAGTTTTCAATATGGAACTTCCTAATACAAACAATGGCTCTTCCTTCCTTGGACTGTATATTAATCATGTGGGGAAAAAAAATCACAGGCAGCTAAAGCAAATGGAAAAGTGAGCTAGTGAGGTATTGATTCTAAACCTGAAGATTTGGGTTTGAGTCCAGGACCCTATTCTGATCAGCCTTATGCCTACTGTCAGGCAACCATCCTCTCTAAACACATATTCCTAAGCATTAGTGCAGTATCCTTTATAAGATTGAATATGAAGCTGACAGCCTGGGTTTAAACCCAGCACTACCCCATTTTTGCCTCAAAGACCTAATGTGTTAAAGAGGTTAATAGTAGCTACCTCATAGGATGTTGGAAAGGTTATGTGAATATGTAAATGTAAAATACCAGAGAGTCAACTCTATAGGTACTAATTAATATTTTAATTTCCTAGTCTGTAAACTTAGTTACTAATCTCTACATACATTGACTAATAGAGTATATGGGGAAGTATTTTGTAAACTGTAAAGCACTATTAAGGTTATAAAGCATTATCTTTATTATAATATTTAATGGGTGGTGGAAACAATCTGGAAAATAAGGAACAGAGGTAAAGTAAAGGTTAGAAAGAGAAATGGGAATGAACTGGACACAAAACAAGAGGGACAGTACAAGGAAAATGTGGAATTTAGGAAGGAAATTTGAGTTATGAAGAAAGGGGAACTTGGGAACTATGCAGTTGTAAGACTTCTGTAGCAAAATGAATGATTCCTCTTACCTTGACTGATCAACTTTATTTACCCTTTATTCATGTAAAAAAAAAAATCTAATTGACTCACCCAACACACATATGGTCTGTTTCCTCACAGGACAATTGACAGAACATATCTGCAAGGCAATTTCCACATCACTACTTGTTCTCTTCTGATTGCTTTAAGTGCAAAACTACATGTTTTGTGGAAGAACAGAAATCTGAAATTCACAAAGGAACCATTTCTATTGCTCATGTTATAAAATTCCTCTTAAACTATACTTAATTTTAATGTTGATGGCATTTAATGATGAATCCCCATGAGTAGGGTTACCAGATAAAATGTAGGAAATCCAGTTACATTGGAATTTCATATAAACAGCAAATATTGCAGGAGACGTAGTTATACTAAACATTATTTGTTGTTTACCTGAAATTCCAAAATTGTTGTTTATCTTAAATTCCAATTTAACTGGCCATCTTATATTTTTATTTGCTGGATCTGGCAACCCTACCCTAAACCAGCTTTTTTTTTTTTTGGTAGCAACTTGCACATACTTATTTACTGAATGGTACACAGCAGTCATATTTATCAGTCACATATTATGTACAGCATCCGGTCACTGCTTTCAAGAAATAAAGTTCAGGGACAGATCAAGGTATTGGCAGCCAAAGCAGTATAAAGATTACAGTGCTTGGATCCCTTTTCTTTTATGTTTCAAAATAAAATAACAGTAACCTGTAAAACAAATGTCAGGAAATCTAAGTTCTGATTTTTCACACATTGATTCATGTTCTTTTGAATAATTTCAAATGTCTTTATTTTTTCCAAAATGATTTTTCTTCCTTTCTGTGTATATGTGTTTCTGCTTTAGATTCACAAGTGCCCTAAACTTGAGCCTGACTATTGAGTAATCAATTTTTGTACACAGTACAGAGTAAGATCTCAATGAGTACCTGTTGAGTGAATAAATGAATGCATGAAGACAGGATCTCATATAAAGGGAATATGAAAAACACAATACTTTTTCTTTTGGAAGTAGTGTAAATACTGAACTACAGATACAAACAAAATGCATTGGGATTCTTGGAATTCCAGAATATTTGTAAGGAGTAGATTAGGAGGAATAGAAATATTTTTTCACAGGAGATTATGGAACAGGAAAGCATTGTAAGGTTATGAGCTTCTTTTCTAAAATATTAGATTTTTAAAATAAGGACTAATTTTTCATGCTTGGGTCTTAGCATCTAAACCAGTGTCTTGTCCATTTTTTTTGGTAATAAAAATCTATTTAGAATAAAGGGAAAAAAGTAGGAAGGAAGGAAGAAAGAAAAGATGGAAAGAAGAATATAAATTAGTAATTGTTGTGGATAGGGGTGGAGATTAAGATACTGCATAAAATATTCCCTCATAGTAGAGAATAGGGTATATTAATATGACTGAAAATAAAACTTTAAATACATTTGGATCCAGAATATGCAGCACTTTGAAAGCAATGGTAGATAACAAGAGAGTTTTTAATTTTTTGTATGACATTATAATAAATGATTTGGATGATTAAACTGGTAACTGTATGGATATTGTATACAATCAAAAGGGACTTTTTTGACCATCCATCCCTAAAGCAAAACACTATTGCAACATCCTCAGTATATACATATATTGAATATATCAACTATATTCATATATCACTGTACTAACATTGTGAAAGTTTAAATACACACACAATATACACAGAGATATTAAAATAGATGGGATAAAGGTATAGGAAGAAGTGTTGATGTTTGTTTCTCATACCCTATTGGCTTATGCTGATCCCTTGGGAGGGGAGAACTTCATTTTGGAAACCTCAAACAAAGGTAGGAAAATCAAAGCCATGATTTTTGGTACACTCTAGTCAAAAGCTATATGGACCAGGAGTTCCAGGAAGATGGCATTAGAGTAGGTCAGCAGGGCTCACCTCTCTTACAAAAATGGTGGAGAAAGGACAGAAGCTCTCTGAAGCAGCTGCTTTGGGGATCTGTAGACCAGGGGAGTACAGCACACATTATCCAGGAGGAAGTGAGACAGAGAGACAAAGAGGCTGAAATGAAAATTATGAGTTACTCCCACTGCAGGGAATAGTGCCCATCCCCCACCCACAAGGCAAACATCCTCTGTAAAATCCATGGCTGATTGCTGCCAACTGAGAGAGGAGTGGATGTGTTCCTCTCTGGAAAGAGGGAGGGTGCAAAGGCAGAGGCCTGAGTGTGGTTTCTCTTCAGCAAATTGAAACAGCAGGGCCTGGATTTGAAACCTGGCCGTATCTGGCTGGGGAACACCAGCCCCTGGATGATGGAAGATATACCTCTGTGGAAAGGTCCACCAAAGAGTGCCATCTGCTGGCAAGCCAGGAAAATGAAGGTTTAAAAAAAGGCTTTTTGGAGTCTCTCCTGTCCCTATCCTCAGGCCCCCTTGGATCTGGACTATATGTCATTAGTGGGTCCCTGGCCCTGTTTTGATAACTTGAACATGGCAATTTTAAAGATTCAGAGTAAGTTAAGCCAAAAATCCAAGAAGAGCTATGGAACAAAATTACCCAACAGTAAAATCCTAAGCAAAAGAGAGAAATTGACCATCAGAGTAAACTCACCAACATAATCAGATGCCTCGATATCAGCAAAAAATTAGAAGCCATACTAAGAAACAGGAATATATGGTCCAGCTAAAAGAACAAATTAAAAATCATGACAGGACACAGGATTTAAAACAACTAGTCAATTATGTTCACACAAATCTCCTAAATCAATTCAAGAAGCTGAAGGAAAATATGGCTAAAGAGAGAAAAGTTATTAAGAAGACACTGGGTGAGCATGAAGAATAATTTGAAAGCTTCCAAAGGAAAGTAACAGATCTGATGTGAATGAAAGACACAGTGGATGAATTTAAAATTACATTAGAGGCACACACAGCAGGTTTGAAATGGCAGAAGAATGGATATGCAAATTAGAAGACAGAACATCTGAACCTGGAAAGACAGAAGAACAAACAGAGAAAAGACAGTGTCTCAGGGAATTGAATGATAGTGCAAAAGACACAAACATACACATTCTGGGTGTCCCAGAAGTAGTAGAGAATGGAAAAGGGGAAGAAAGAATATTTGAGGAAACAATGGCCGAAAATTTTCCAACCCTTATTAAAGACTTAAGTATTAATATCCAAGGACAAGGTACTCCAAACAGAAATGTATCCAAATAGACCTTTTCTGTGATACATCCTATTCAGAATGTCAAATAACATACATAAAGAGAGAATTCTGAAAGTAGCAAGAGAAAAGCAATTCATCACATACAAGGGACTCTCAATAAGACTAAGGGCTGATTTCTCATCAGAAATCATGGAGGAGAAAAGGCAGAGATATGATATAATTAAGGTTATGAAAATGACCCCATATTACACCTAGTTTTCCCTCTCCCATCCCTCAGAACCTCTGATGGCCACTGCCTTTATATCAATGATGAGAGTTCATCCATTGCTAGAATATTAATAAGTCTACTTTAGTCCATTTTTCTTTCCCCAATCTTGAGGATTTTAGGATGGTGATGTACACTCTGCTTCTAATTGAGAGGAAGCTTAGATCTCATGGGACAGATGGATGGAACTATCCTGCTTGCAGTTGCAGACTCTCTCTTTTCCTTGGGACATGCGTTGTCCACCATCATTTCCTTGCTAGTTGTCCTGGGTGAGTAAAATGAATTGGAGAGTAGGTGTTGCAACTCTGCCAAAATTCAGGACACAACTGGCACATGGACGTAGCAAAGATTGAAGTTTCTGGGACATATATTTATCAAGTATAGTGCTAATTATGGGTTCAAATAAAAGGGGCAGAAGAGCCATATGCAGAGAACCTATAAATGAGTCTAACTCTGTTACACTGGGGAGAATAAATTCCAAAGTAAGGCCCACTGACAGGGTGCCAAATTCCTGAGCTGTAGTCCCTGCTTATAGTTTCTGGATGTCTCTACATTGGATTTTTCCTGCATGACATTGCAGTGACAGATTACAGGCCATTGTATATTTTGTCATAACCTACAAAATTGTGTGGGACAGAGTATAAATTATCATGTAACTGTAATCCATGGTTAATAGCAATGCTTCAATGTGTGTTCATCAATTTTAACAAATGTACCACACTAATGAGGGATGTTGTTAATGTGGGAAAGTGTGGGAGGGTGAGGGAGTGGGGTATATGAGAATCCCTTAGATTTCTTGTAACATTTACATAACCTAAAGCTACTTAAAAAAAAAAAAAAAAA
>JAQZBX010070911.1:0-15331 GCA_029593785.1 Cabassous unicinctus
AAAAAAAAAAAAAAAAGGCATTCAAATTGGAAAAGAAGAAGTAAAAATTTCACTATTTGCAGATGACATGACCCTATACACAGAAAGCCCTGAGAAATCTACAACAAAGCTTCTAGAGCTGATAAATGAGTTCAGTAAAGTGGCAAGATAGAAGATCAACATGCAAAAATCAGTAGCATTTCTGTACACCAATAATGAGCAATCTGAGGAGGAAATCAAGAAAAAAATTCTATTTACAATGACAACTAAAATAATCAAATATGTAGGAATAAACTTAACTAAAGATGTAAAGGATTTGTACACAGAAACTACACAAGATTGTTAAAGGAAATCAAAGAAGACTTAAATAAATGGAAGAAGATTCCCTGTTCATGGACAGGAAGACTGAACAACATTAAGATGTCTGTCCTACCCAAACTGATTTAAAGATTTAACACAATCCCAATAAAAACTACCACAGCATTTTTCACTGAATTGGAAAAGCTAACTATGAAATTTATTTGGAAGGGCAAGGGGCCCCGAATGCCAAAGACATATTGAAAAAGAAAAATGAAACTGGAGGAATCACACTATCTAACTTTGAAACATATTACAAAGCTACAGTCATCAAAGCTTCATGGTATTGGCACAAAGATAGACATACTGACTAATGGAACATAACTGAGAGTTCTGATATAGATCCTCACTTATATGGTCAACCGATACTCAAGGCCACCAAGTCCACATATCTAGGAAAGAATGGCCTCTTCAACAAATGGTGCTTGGAGAATTGGATATCCATATCCAAAAGAATGGGAGAGGATCACCATCTCAAGCCCTATACAAAAATTAACTCAAGATGGATCAAAGATCTAAATATAAGAGCCAAGCTCCTGGAAGATAATGTAGGGAAGCATCTACGAGATCTTGTAGTAGGAAATGGTTTCAAAAAATTTATACCCAAAGCATGAGCAACAAAAGAAAAAATAGATAATGGGAACTCCTCAAAATGAAAAAAACTTCTGCACTTCAAAGGAGTTTGTCAAGAAAGTGAAAAGGCAGCCTACTCAATGAGAGTAAATATTTGGTAACCATCTATCCAATAGGGGCCCAATATCCAGGATATATAAAGAAACACTACATCTCGAAAATAAGAAGACAAGAACTCATTTAAGAATGGGCAAGTGATTTGAATATTCATTTCACCAAAGAAGAAATACAAATGGCTAAAAAGCACATGAAAAGTTGCTCAAAATCACTAGCTATTAGGGAAATGCAAATCAAAACCACAATGATGTGATTCAAGCAATGGAAGAAATTGTAACAGTGAGGTGGAGCCGGTGGCCACTGGACATTTTTGGGGCAGCCAGAAGAGGGGCAGTTGAAATACAGGGGCTTTTTTGGGACTTTGGGGGTTGTCCTGAGTGGCGTGGCGACGATGGATGTAGGCCATTTCCATTAGAATATACCATGCAGAACTGTGTGGAAGAGACTGTGGTCTATGATGTGAACTGTGGTCTATGCTCGGTGGCAAGGCCCCAGGATGTGTATATCCATTGCGGGTGTTGTGCCACACGGATGAGGAATGGTGGTGTGGGATGTTGTTGGAGGTGTGGGAGGTGGGGAACATGGGAATCCCTGTAATTTCTGAGTAATATTTAGGTAATCTAAGCACCTTTAAAAAAAAAAAAATCTATATATATATATATAAAACATTTATGTAAACAAATGCATATATATGCATATGTATTTATATAACATTTTACAAATATTGGTATGTATTGTGAAAAATTTGGTTTTTACCCACAATAAAAAAAATTAAAAAAATAAAAAATTAAATTAAAAAGAAAACACAATGAGTTATCATCTTACACCTATTACCTGGCAGTTATTAAAAAAACAGAGGACTACAAGTATTGGAGAGGATGTGGAGGAAAGGGAACACTTATCCACTGCTGGTGGGAATGTAGAATGGTGCAGCCATTGTGGAGGACAGTTTTGCAGTTCCTCAGGAAGCTAACTTAGAACTGCCTTATGATCCAGCAATTTCACTTCTGGATATATACCCAGAAGAACTGAAAGCAGGGACATGAACAGATCTATGCACACCAAAGTTCATAGCGGCATTATTCACTATTGCCAAAAGTTGGAAGCAACCCAAATGTTCATCAACAGATGAATGGATAAGCAAACTGTGGTACATACATACAGTGGAATATTACTCAGCTGTAAGAAGGAATGCAGTATTAACACATGGGATAACATGGATGAAGACTTTATATTGAATGAAATAAGCCAGGCACTGAAAGACAAATATTACATGACCTCACTGGTAAGAATTAAGCAAATTGAGCATACTCACAGAGCTAGAGCCTGGAAGACAGGTTTACAGGAGACAGAAAGGGAGCAGAGGGTGGTGAGCTGATGCCCACATGGGCAATATCTATGATAATGTGGAAGGGTGTAGTTGGCAGTGGATGGGCGTGACAGTGGTACAGTGATTTGACTGGGTTTGGCCATGCTGTCTGTGAGGGGGTGTATGGTGGAGGGGTTGTGTTGAACTATCCATGGAACTGGGGGGAGGAGCAGGTGAACTCTGGGGATTTGCAGGTCTGTGGTTAAAACTACAATGTTGGGAATGTTCTTCTGACAAATATGGCAGGGAAGGGTTACTGGTGTAGGGTGTTGTGGGGGGTGGGGGGTATGGGACAGGGCGTACCTGAGGCAGGCTTCTATGGAATATGTAAGTGTTCATCTTGTCAGTGGTATAACAGTGGGTGGAGACCCACACAATAACCAAGAAAATATTAAACTCTCATCCTGGGGAGTCCTGCTAAGTTCTCAATTAGAGTGACAAGAATCCCTCGAGAACACAGGCAGGGCTTAATAAAAGAAAACAGACCAATATGGCAAGCCCTTATTATTATTGCCAGTAACTATAAATCTTATTCTTTAAAAACTGAAACTTAGTGGTTACCATAGGTTCCAAGAGGAGGGGGAAGGAAGAATAAAATAGATGGAACATAGGGCATTTTTAGGGCATTAAAATTGTTCTGCATGATCTTGCAATAATGGATACAGGCCATTTAAAATTTCATCAAAACCTATAAAAGCATACGGTCCAAAATGTAAACCATAATGTAAACTATTGACCATGATTAGTAGCAATGCTTCAATATTTGTACATCAATTGTAACAAATCTGCATCTAAAATGTTACTAATAGTTGAGAGGGGGAAAGGGGTGGGTGTTGGGTATATGGGAAACCCCTATACTCTCTATGTGACTTTTCCATAACCTAAAGCTTCTTTGAAGATAAAATGAGAAAAATAAGACACTGAGGGAATATATGGGAGAAAATGTCACTGTACACACAAGACAACAGATCTTACAGTGATGAAAGACACGATGTCTAGAAAACTTTTTTAATTTCAAATTTCAAAGACATTTTTGTATTTTGTTATTTTTAAAGCTATTACTATGATTTTATTTTCTTCTTAATTTTATTTGGTTATTTTGTTGGCTTCATTTTTGGAGAGGTTGTGGAACACAGAAGGGTCACAACTGTGGCAGGGGAGGATCACTGACGCAGGGTGTCGTTGATACAGGATGCCTGGGGAGGGGTTGACCTGGGCCATGTCTCTAAGGCATATGATTATGTTCAAGTGTTCATGGGGCATTGTCTAGGTGAGTGGAGACTCACACAGTAACCGAAAGAATATTGAATTCCCATCCTGGGGAGTTCTGCTATATTCTCTAAAAGAATGACAAGAATCCCCCGAGAACAAGGGAAGTGCCTAGTGAAAGAAAACAGACCATTACACGAGGTCCTTGATATTGATGAGTGTTCTTATGAACCTTTTCTTGTGAATTGAAACTTAACCTAGTATTATATATTACCTAAAAGTTACCTCCTGAAAGCCTCCTTATTGCTCAAATGTAGCCTCTCTCTAAGCCAAATTCAGCATATAAATGTACTTCCTTCCTCCCAGCGTGGGAATGACTCCCAGGGATAAGCCTCCCTGGAATAAAGGGATTACTACCAAGCACAAACTAGCAATACAACTGGAAAAAGACCTTGACCAAAAGGGGAAAAGGGTAAAGACAAATGAGTTTATATGGCTAAGAGACTTCAAAGTGAGTCAGGAGGTTATTCCATGAACATCACCATGCCCAAATCCTCAAAATTGGGAAATGAACAATGGATTAAAGTAAACTTATTTTTATTCTACTATAACTTATTATTACTCTAGCAATGGAAGAACTTTTATCACTGATATAAAGGCTGTGACCACCAGAGGTTCTGAGGGGATGGAGAGGGAATAATAGGTATAATAGGGGGCATTTTCGGGACATTGGAATTGTCTTGCATGGCACTGCAATGATGGATACAGGCCATTATATATTTTGTCATAACCTACAAAATTGTGAGGGACACAGTGAAAACTATAATGTAAACTATGGTCCACTGTTAGTAGCAATGCTTCAATATGTGTTCATCAATTGTAACAAATGTACAACATTAATGAAGGATGTTGTTAATGTGGGAAAGTATGGGAGGGGGAGGGAGTGGGGCATATGAGAATCCCCTATATTTTTAATGTAATATATATGTAATCTAAAGCTTCTTTTAAAATGAAAAAAAATTTTTTTTAATTATTGAAGGAATGAATGTTGTTCAAGCAGTTGAGTGCCTGCTTCCAACACAGGAGGTCCCAGGTTCGGTTCCCGGTGCCTCCTTAAAACAAAAACAGAAAAACAAACAACAAGTAATCAAACAAAAAAACCAACTCAGGGGAGCTGATGTGGCTCACTGATTGAGTGCCGGCTTTCCACATACGAGGTCCCAGGTTCAATCCCCGGCCCTGGTACCTCAAAATAATTAATTAATTAATTTTAAAAAATGTTTTAATTATTGATGATGCCAAGGAGTTTTTGTTAATGTCAGAGTTATATTTATTTATATTTACATATAAGAAATTTAAATGGACAAAATCTCTAAATATTAATTCATTAAAAATAACAGTAATAATCCAGTAATATGTTGACATAAATAACATTTTTATGAAAAATTACTATATTTTCCAAAATGAAAAAAAAGTTCAGGGAGAAAAGTGGCATTGTTTCTCATTTTTTAAACATTCTTTAATGTAGAATTTGTTTACCATCTTATATTTGTTACAACATTCAATCTGTTGTCATATATTATTTTGATTAAAGTATATAACAAAAATCTGGCCTCACACAGATAGGAGGGTAGACGTTAACAGGCTTTCAGATAATTGTGGATATTCTTTTTTTATATCACACCAAAAATCTACAAGCAACAAGTTTCTTAAAGGTTAGTTCAAATGTGGAAACTGAAACAAAATCATGAACTTTTCATATTCTGTTAATCCACTGGTCTATCTTGCATTTTAACGGATCTTTTACCTATGCATGATTTTGTAACATGATGCTTTGGTATTTTTAAAAATACTGATTCACTGAGAAATGCAGATCATCCTAATGTTGACATATTTCATTATAAAATATTTCTAAAAACCACCTTCGCAAATATTACCACTAATCTCATGAGAAAATTTTAAGTAATGGAAAGTCATCAAGGTCATAGTGGTAGAAACAAGTTTTCCAAAATTCTAATTTTCACTTGAAAGCTTGAATTTTTTTATTAGCAACAGATGCCATCAACTCTTTTCCTTTAAATGATCAGCTTACTTCATTCATTTTCAAAAATATATCTGCTAAATACCCAAATGTGCATAACCAGTTTGTCTTTCTGTTATTTTTTTCACATAAAAAGAAAAAAAGTGCTCTGTGAAATAAAGAAGCTAGTTCTGCTTACAACTCAAAAGCATGTACAAGTGTTTTCCTCAAGACAGTCATCATACTTCAGTATGCACAGAAGTTCTTTAAGCATACTTCCCATTCGTCACAAAGCATCTTAAAAAGTTATATACTCAAGGTTGGAGACTTAATAAAACTAGTTACTTTTCTGCTTCATCAAACACATTCTTAAAGTAAAACAGGCTTTAAAAAGAAAAACCTGCAAGTACATGGCAATGAAAAACACGACTACTACTGTTTGATGCCACTACCCTGAATCCTACTGAGGCTTCAGCAGTTTATCCACCATTGCTTCAGCACTATTAATGAAACAGCATTTCAGTGAGCAAATGTGTTAGTATTATGAAAATAGTTTTGACCTCTCAGACTCCCTAAAAGGGTATCAGGGATTCAGGGACTTTGAGAACTACTGGTTTAAAAGAACTGAAAGAATAAAGTATCAAAGTATAATACTTGTATGAAGTCAAATTTCAATAGGCTCTACAAATTCTTCCTTCATGCTAGGCTATAATTTGCTTTTTAGATAATAATAGGCAGAGAATTTACTTATCTTATTCTGATTCAATCTTTCTTATGAAATGAACCTTATTTAGAATATCTGTAAAATAACATATGTTTATGCTGCTAAAGGAGCAATTATTCAACAATATGCAACCATTCCAAAACTGGTGTGCAAAGAAATTAAGACTCATTTTAGATGTGCAAAATGACAAAAAAAGTACCTATAATATAATGAAGCCAAAATTTAGCATACTTACTGTAACTGGACTTGATTTCGTTCCATTTCATCTTGAGTTTGCTGGGAAGAAAAAAAAATAGTTTTGCCCAACTAATAAATGTCAATCCAACTCAACAAGCTAAAAATTTAACATTCAAGGTCATTCTTAGCTACTTTCTATTAAAAAAAAAAAAAAAAAAACTTTGTGGAACTTAAGTAGGAAGAAAGGGAAGAGTTCCTTGTTTTAATCCTAGTTTTTCCCCTTTCCCAGTTAATTTATCATTGATGGTGCTAAGGAGCCATTCTTCTCAGGTACTTAGTTCTAGTGTTTCCCGAGGGCCGGAGATTATAGAAAATAGACAAGCATTTCATTTCTCCAGAAGAGAGTATAGAAAACACATTGTCATGTACATCGCCATGTTAAAGAAAAGCCAAGGACCCAAGGATTGTGGGCAGCCATCCCCAGAAGGCCACAGTCTTTTAGGAGAAAGCATCGCCTTGCCGATGCTTCAGTTTTAGACTTCTAGCTTCATAACTGTGAGCAAAAATTCCTGTGTTTAAGACAATCCATTTTATGGTATTTGTGATCACAGCCAGGAAACTAAGGCAGGAGGTTTCAGGGGAATATATAGCTCCATTTCTCCACTGTTTCATCATTTTTAAATGCCAAAATAGTAATTTTACATTTCACTCACTGGTACTTAAACACAAAGTGATTTAGCCACTGAATGATTACCATCTTTACTCTGGATGAGTCAGTGCCAAAGATCTGTTGGCACCACTGTCTCCCAGAAATATTCCTAAATCATTGCAACTTCTGAGCAGAGACAGCAATTCTAGGACCCTTAGAATAGAAGCAGGGCATGATTTTAAAGAGTCAGGAAAAGAATACCAGTGGATATTAGTGATCAGCTAAGTAGAATCAAAGGATTCCCTACGTTTTGAAAAATCACACTGCTTTTAGATGGCTCAGCTATTTATGCCTCAGAGAGGCAGTTAGTAGGAGAGAATGTTACCTGTGTACTGGGGTTAAAAGAAGACTCTGCAGTACATTACACACAATCTCTCCATGAGCTCTGGCCTTGCCAACCCCAACTCTTTTTCCATAACACACTCATCAAAAAAGCTAGTGGTTTTTCATTTCCCTTTCAAAATCCCCTTCAAAGTTCATGTCAACCTATTTAACATCCACATTTTGATAATGGGTGGAAGGTGGAGGCTGAAGAAGGGAGGAGAAAAAGTGAGATTCAACCCTGATTCACACCTCTCAGATAGAGTCCCACATCTCAGAAAGAGGAAGGTGGAGGAAGTGGCCTGCTGGTTATACCCACAAGATTGAATTAATTATTATTCCCTGACAAACAAGTCTTCCAGATGACCAAAAACTGATTATAATGAGAACAATGATGCCCCGTAACTTTGACACGTACCAATGCTTCTAATTATCTCTCCAGGCATATAAGCAAAACTCTCAAAATAAAAAGTTTAAAAAAATAGCACCTGTAAAGGACTAGGGAAGGTATAGCAAGATCCAACAAAAATGATGAATTAGAAAATATTTTAAAAGATTGGTACCTATATTCTGAAAAGTTAGCATGGTGTATGTCAATACAAAGAGCCTCTATTTCTTCAAAGTTCATCCTTATTTAAAATAGCTCATTTCTAAAACAGTCTCTTTAAGAGAATTTACTTAGGAATCTGTTTAGTATTTATTAAGAAATATGATTCAAGTGTAAAACAATATATTTTTTTTCATTAAGTAACTCTGGGAAAGTACTTTTCTGGTTTGCCCATTTCTTTATTTGATAATACCAATTTCTCTCATGTGGTTAAATTTCTGAAGATCCATTTTATAGAATAAAAGTAAAAACGGTGTGAGAATATCACTATTTGTCAGTTTTGGAAATAATATTAATTGAAATTTTGCTGTAAGTGTTTAAACACTTGGTTTAAATGGTCTATTTTACTGTGGACAAATAAAAAGGGGACAAGGGGAAGTTAAAGATATCTATTTAACTCCCAGTAAATTCTCATGGAAGTAAAAAAAATAGGGAAAGGTATCAATTACTTCATTTATCCTTCTCATCCTAATTTAACAACAAGCCCAAAAATCAGCAGATGGCTAACTTATCTGATATTAAATTTTTGAAAGATATATTCATTAACTCTTCAAATTCTCTAAAGCAAGAAACTGAATAAGAGAAGAAGCAAAATGATAGACAAAAACATTATCATTAGTAGTTTGTCACTCTTAGACATAGCATAATATAAGTAAACATTTAATAAATATGCTACATACCTGTACCACTGTATCCTCACTAAGAACAGGCATCATTTTATTTTTATTCATTTGCTCTACTGGATTCTCTGTGAGTTTGAACCCAAGTTGAATCTCAGGAGAAGGCAAACCTAGAATGAAAAATACTCATAAATCTTTTGCATCAGTTTTATTGCTTTGCTTTGACAATGACTCAAAGATTTTTATTGACACTGAAAAATGTCATTAAAAATAATTTTGGAATATTTTTTCCATATACTCTGAATGATAAAGTTCAAAGAAATTTTATTTTTAAAAATTATTTTGAAAATCATAATTTCTTAACTACCACATTTATGTGTAAAGATTTTTAAATCGTTAACTAGGAAGAAATGCATATACTGCTGAACAAAATAATACTTGTTATTTGTTTTGGAATGAACAAATGCAAAGGATATGTATAGAAAATTAAGTAGATTTAAAACACACAAGAAAGAATGCTTTTTAAACTTAATTTTAGGACATTTGTAATAACTCATAATGCTAGTAAATAATCCAAGAAAAGCCAGAGATCCTATTTTAAAGACAGAAAATTAAGCCCATATTTTAACATTTCTTCCCTCCCAAGTTCCTAAGGAAATATCAAAAAAAAATGATTATTTTGGAATTTAAAAATCTGGAAAAATGAACAAAAATGAATTCTAAAGTATAGGCTGCTAGGATATAGAATGTGGGTTAAGAATGGGAACTGATACTTAATGTATGTAGCATTATTAATAAGGTTAATTGTAAAAGTGTGGAAATGAAGAGTTGAGAGTAACACATAGTGATTATAACTAACACTGCTGATTTATAAATGTGATTGTGGAGAGAGAGGTACTCTGTGGAAATAAATATCAATTGAAAGGAAACTACAGAATAATTTAGGGAACGTATAACATAGTGATTTTGGTGGTGGATGAAGATTGTGATCAATATATAAACAGCATGTTCTTCTTTTACAAAGTGTCAAGAATATGTTAATACATGGGAAAATTTCAACTAATGTAACTTATAGACGATAGTTAACAGTAATATTGTAATATTTTGCAGCAATGGCAAGAAGATATTTTTTCAATACTAAGGAACAATAGGGAGTGTAAGAGGGTACAGGACTTTTCCTTCTGGAATAATGAAAACATTCTAAAATTGACTGAGGTGATGACAGCACAACTCTGTGATGAAAACAAGGAGAGCCACTGAGTGTACACTTTGAATGACTGTACAAAGTATGGGACTGTATTACACAGGGAATCCAGTGGTAGATGACGATCTGTGGTTAACAGGACAAATAAGAGGAACATTTTCTCTGAACAATTACAAATATATGACACTAATATAGGGTGTTAATAATTGGGTGAGTTGGGGGGGAAACACACCAAATGTAGTAAGATATGGGCTACAGTTAGTAGTAATATTTTGACGATGCTCTTTCACAGTTTGTAACAAATGTTTCACAACAATGCAATGTGTTGGTGGTGGGGAGACGTATGGGAGACTTGTATGATGATATGCATGTTTGTTTTGTAAATTCACAAATTTTACTATACATTTATTGTTCATGTATGTTCATGTATGAATGATATACTTAAATAAAATTTTATTTTAAAAAATCTGAAGCAGCAATGGAAGAAAAGGAAATACACTATCTATAGATCAGAAGATGGGATTGGTTTAAAGGAAAGCCAATCAGTAGTAAACTGTTTGTTACTCAACATAGCAAAAGGAAGAGTTCCCTCAGAGGTAATTACAAGGATTTCCCCCAATAAACCCCCAGAAAACCATCAAGCTCAGAGCAGAGCTCAAACAAAAGCAAAATCTTTCAAATCCCACTAACAAAAGTTGGAAGAGGGTAAATCGGAAGCACACAGTGAGTAAAGTCTCACACTTCACTGAGCTTGCTGTTTGAACCAAAGAAACTTAGGGTGAATTCTGTAGCCAACAACACCATGTAGGGATCTATCTTACTCACCGGATTAAAAGATATTCTAAAGCCAAAGATGATAAAACAATGTAGTGATGGCACAGGAATAGTCAAATAGATCAATAAATCATAAAAAAGGTGGGAAATAAGAACTCCATATATTTAGTAATTTAATATATGACAATAATGGTATTGATTTAAACAGTGTTGCAAAAAGATTTATTTATTCAATAGGTAAGGTTGGGGTAATTGGTTAACTATTTGAAAACTGAAAGTTAGAGCCTTACCTCTCCCATATGCCAAATTATTCCAAACACATTAAAGATAAAAATAAAAAAACTATAAGTATAATAAGTGGAAATAAAGGAAAATATTTTTATGGTATTGAAGTAGGTAAAGTATTTCTAAGTTTGACAGAAAAGCGAGGAACCCTGAAAGAAAAGAATGACAGATTTTACCATATAAAAACTTAAAAATGCTGTACTACAAAAGATATCATGAATAAAATTAAAAGTTAACTGAGTAAAACTATGCAATATATATGACAAAAGTTTGCTATATTTAATATATAAAATGCTTATAAAGTGATAATAAAATGAAAATACTTAAGAGACATGTTGCAATTCACATACACAAAATAACTATGAATTGTCAATATTAAAATATGCCTCACTAAAGTATTCTTCAAAAATGCAAATTAAAATAATCAGATACTTTTTGTTTACCAGTTTGGCAAAAACTCTCTCTTGTGTTGATTCTAAGGGGAAAAAATCTGCTTTTAGACAGTTATTCTAAGGAAATAATTGGAAAAGTAGGGCAAAGGTGCAAGTACTATGATATTCATACTTGTAATAGTATTAAGTGAGAAACATCATAAATATCTTCTGTCCAGTCATACAATGGAATAATATGTAGCAATTTAAAAGGCTGAGGTAGGTCAATATAAACAACGAAAAATACATACATAGACACAATTATGAAAAACAATTTATATTAACATACAAAAGTTTAGAAGGATAGATAAATATTAAATACTGTCAGTCTTTGGGAATGGAATTTAATGGGAGAGTAAGGGGTGGGACCTTTTACTTTCCACATTATATACTTCTGCAATTCAAAAATTTTTATGCTTTTAATAATTAGCAAAGAGGGGAAGAGGAAGAAAAGGGAAAGGAAAAGAGAAAGGGAAAGGGAAATGGAAGGGAAGGGACAAACTTGGGTGGAATATTACAACAGACCTCTAACTCCTACCTAGTGGCACTTTATACATCTTCAGAACACATTCTAGGATCCAAACTTACACACTGTCCCTTCTAACCACATGTAGGAGAAAACATCCCAAAATGAAATTGTAACTTGCCATTGGGATATCAGTTGAGATGATGTACACTGAAAGGTCTTTGTAATTATAACACAATATATAAAAATTAGGAGACCTTCAGGAGTGTTAGGAAATTTTTCTTCCAGTTTATACCTATTTCCAGACCTTCTCAAAATTAAAAAAAAAAAAAATATGCTCACAAGAAGAAACCATAAAAGGAAATAATATATCATTTACATAGCTACTGTAGAATAGATCTTTTTGAACAATGACTGTAAGTGACAAGTTTTCCTAAAAGTGTTTAAATCTAACCAATGGAAAATTTGACTCAGGATCTATCACAGATGCCTGTAAGAAACTAACTCTGTGTAAAGTTAAAGTACAAAAAGAAGATGACTAAATATAAAAGGAGAAGTTAATGGATAATAATACACAGGAAAGTAAAGGGACTATTTAGTAAAAATAATCATTGCTCACCTTTGCATATCCCACTTACACCAGGATGAAGACTGAACTCAGATCTAGAAGATGTGTCTTGATCAAAGAGCAACCTTTCAAATACCAAAAAAAGAAGGCAAAGTTTGTTATCATGTTTCTTAAACAAAGGCTGCCATTTTAACTATCATTTTTATTACATCTAAATTTGCTAAAATTCTTAGTTACACCACTTATGAATATTTCTATTTGAAAGTGTTTTTTTTTCCAGAAATATACACTTTAATTAACAACTATCCAAGATGAAAATAAAGACTCATCCATATGGTCATATTCATTTTTACAAATACCCTGCTATTGTTTTTGGATATTTGGGGGTAAAGGACAGATATCAATATATATTTTGAGCAGAGATAAAATCACAATAATCACACTTTTAAAAATAACCATCATCATTACACCTAAAAAAATTCTATAATTCCTTAATATTATTAAATTTAGTCTGTGGCAGGCAGCCTCTAAAATGGCTCTTGGTATTTATGCCCTACTGTAATCTAATCCTCTTTCTTTAGTATGGGCTAGATCCAATGACTCTTCTAATGAACAGAATACAGCAAATATGTCGGGATATTACTTCTGAGTTTAGCTTACAAAAAGAAGGCTGGCGGGGAGCGGATGTGGCTCAAGCAGTTGGGTGCCTGCCTCCCACATGGGAAGTCCTGGGTTCAGCTCCCGGTGCCCCATAAAGACGACAAGCAGATGCTGTAATGAGCAGAGGTGCCACAAAGAGCAGATGCCTCAACCAGCAGACAATGCAACTGCTGCAATGAGCAGACACCCCAACCAGCAGAGGCCACAACCAGCAGATACCGCAACCAGCAGATGCCACAACCGCTGCAACCAGCAGACACTGCAGCCAGCAGATGCCACAGCTAGCAGACGCTGCAGCTAGCAGATGCCGCAGTCAGCAAAAAGCAGATGTGGCTCAGGCGGTTGGGCACTCATCTCCCACGTGAGAGGTCCCGGTTTTGGTTCCCAGTGCCTCCTAGAGAAGACAAACAGACACAGCAAGCAGACAACGAGCAGACAGACGAGGGAGCCATCTCGGGGAGATTTAAATAAATAAATCTTTTTAAAAAAACATGCTGGTTTCTATCCTCCTACCCCTCTCTTGCTCTCTTGGTTTCTCCTTCTGATGGAAGCCAGCTGACCTATGGAGAAGCCTATGTGGCAAGGAACTAAAGGAGGCCTAATTCCAACAGTCAGTAAGAAACTGAATTCTGCCAACAACCCTGTGAGTGAGCTAGGAAGTGGATTCTTCCTGTCAAGTCTTGATGAATATAGCCCTGGTTGATACTTCAACTGCAACCCTGTGAAAGACCCTGGGCCAGAGTATGCAGCTAAGCCACGCCTGGATTTTGGACTCACAGAAACTGTAACATAATAAATATTTGTTTTAAGCCACTAAGTTTTAGAGTAAGTTGTTACACAGCAATAGAGAAACAAACTGTAAGCACATTTCCCCAATTATCTCTTTTTACAGTTGTTTTGTTCAAACCAGAATCCAAACAAGATACACACACTGCTAGGTCTCTTAAGTCTCTTTAAAATTCTATATGTTACCCCTCCTTTTCTTTACCCCTTTGCAATTTATTTGTTCAAAAAACTAGGTTGTTTTTCTTGCAGTTTCCCACATCTTAGATTTTGCTGATTGTTATGTCATTTAACATGTTCTACTCTCCCTTTCATTTCTTATAAAATGATAATTAGATTTAGAGTTTTGATCTGATTCAGGTTTAATTTGGGGGGCAGGAAACTTATAAGTAGTGGTATGTACTTCCAACAAGAGGCAACAGAGTATGTTTGTCACTGTTTTAGTGGTATTAGTAGCTATTGATGACCATTGCCTAAGTCCAGTCAATATTTCATTAGGTCCTTATAAAATGTTGATATTCTAGTTTATCACTTTCTTCATTTATTTGTGGAAATATTTACATTTTAAAAAATTTTGCTCATCAAGTATATAATTACTACCCTCAGTTAAGCCATATTACTCAACCAGGTTACTCAGGTATAGTTTGCACAGGAAAGAAGATAAATGCCTGCTTCTTTCTTTACCAATTTTCAGAATAGTGAAATAAGTTTCTTTTTTTAAGACCATTATGAACTTACAAATTTCAATTCATTGTTGTTATTGATGCTCAACTGTTCCCTCTTTAGCTAGTGGCAACCTCTTCAAAGTGGCCTATGAATCATTTAATATGACTCCACTCGTCTTCACTAGCTTCTTTGCTTTCTAGTAAGATATTCTAGGCTCATCTTGTACATCAGCCTCAGACCTGGAATGAGCCATTTCTCAAGGATTCTTTTTTGTTTGTTTGTTTAGGAGGTACCAGATATTGAACCCGGGACCTCATACATGGGAAGCAGGTGCTCAACCACTGAGCTACTGAGCTACATCCACTTCCCCCTGCTTCTTTTTAATGGGATATCATATTTAGAGTCCACAATACTATTATTAGCAATGTGATTACTGAAAAAAAAATTAAGTTAGTTTGCAATTCTTCATCTCCTTAGAGTATATATCCCAGTTGGTATAGATAGCTAAGTTACTGTGTTTTAAAAGCACTTAAAATAATTCCTCTTTGGGTAATTATGCTACCAAATCAGTACATAATTAGATTCATTTGTGGATTTTGCTTGCTTTTTAGGAAGATTTTGCATTAATTTAATTTTGTTTTATAATTATGTAAACATTTACACTGTTCCAAAGACAAATCTAAAAAACAAGATTTAGAGAAATCTAGCTTCT
>JAQZBX010070912.1:0-15329 GCA_029593785.1 Cabassous unicinctus
TATTGTGATTCCCCAGTGTTTGAAATAGTGAATTGTTTCCAGTTTTCCATGGGGGGCAATCTCAGTAACGTCATTTCGCAGAGACATGTTTTGAAATCTGAGAGTATATTCCAGAGTTCCCCAGAGACCCACTAAAATAGGGAAAATAAAACTATTCAACAGTTGTAAATTCTCCCAGTGGATCTCATGAATTCTTCCAATGATTAGCCCTCCTGTGAGAATTCATGAAGCAACTATAAGAATCCACGCTGGTAATATGCCTGTCCAAGCTCAACTCTACATTCTCCTCCCTAATTGTGAGAGTTAGATAATGAATTTTTAAATTCTCATTTTTAATAAACATTTTAATTGAAGAATAACATACACATAAAAACATATCATAATTGTGCAGCTCAATGAATGCTCAGAAAGTGAATACACCTGTGTGATTGCCATTTATCTCAATAAAGAGAACATTATCAGCACCCCAAAAGATCCCCTCCTACCCTTCCCACTCAATGTTCTTCCACCTTCCCCAAAGATAATCACTATCCTATTATCTAACACCAAAAACCATATATAGTTTTTAACTACTTTTCAGCATATAGATATATATTTACCTACAATAATCATACAATATTTACTCTTCTGTGCCTTGCTTTCTTTGCTTATTTTTGTATTTGTGAGATCCATCCTACTGTTATATGTAGTGTGGATTCGTTTATTTTTCTTTGTTGTCTAATTTTGCATTGATTACTATACCGTACTTACTTCTCCGTTATACTTTTGATGTGGGGATTACAATAATGCTTCTGTATAAACCCTTGTACATGCCTTTGATTATTATACATGTAGGAGTCAAACTGTCTGATCAGGATGTCTTTCATAGACACAGACAAAAAAGTTTTCCAAAATGGTTATACCAATGTACATGCTCAGCAGCAGTGCATAAGGGTTCTCCTTGCCTTCTGTTGTTAACAGTTGGGCTTCACTATCTTTGATTTTAGCCTTTCTAATGAGTGTGTAGTGGTATTTCCTTGGAGTTTTAATTTGTATTTTCTATATAACATGATTTTGAGCATCTTTCCATGTTAATTGTAAATGTGAATATTCTCTTTGGTGAGGTACCTGTTCAATTTTTTTGCCCATTTTTCTATGGAGGTGAATGCTGTTTTAATTTATTTGTAGGAGTTCTTCTTTATACAATCTCTATATAAATCCTTGGTCAGAGTACTCATTGCAAATACCCTTTCCAATGTTGTAGCTTGCTTTTCATTGTGTTATTAATAACTTTTGTTAAATTTCAATTAGTAAACGTTATCTTTTGTAGGTAGTGCTTATTAATCCTCTTAAGGAAATCTTTGCCTACCCTAAAATCATGAAGATAATTGTTGTTGTTTCTAAAAGAATTGTTGTTTACATTTCACACTGTGGACCATGTTATCTTAGTTTTCCAGGATGCTATGACAAATACCATGCAATAGGTTGCTTTTCTTTTTAATATATTTTTTATTTTTTTTAAAGATACTTAGATTACACAAATGTTACACAAAAAATATAGGGATTCCCATATGCCCCACTCCCCACACCTCCCGTGTCCTCCCACATCAACATTCTTCATTAGTGTGGCACATTCATTGTAACTGATAAACGCATCCTGGGGCATTGCCACTGAACATGGACCATAGTTCACATTGTAGTTTACACTCTCTCCTACACAATTCTGCAGGCTATGCGAAGATATATAATGGCATATATCTGTCATTGATAATGCCATTCAGGATGGTTCCCAAGTCCCCAAAAGCCCCCACATTACCCCTGTCTTTCCCTCCCCCTGCCCCCAGAGCCTCCAGTGGCCACTGCCTCCACATCAATGCTGTAATTTCTTCCATTGCTAGAATCACAACAAGTACAATAGGTTGCTTAAACAAGGGAATTTGTTAGCTGATGGTTTGGAGGCTAGAAGTTCAAAATCAAGTTATTGGAAAGGCCTGCTTTCTCCCAGGATTCTGGCATCCTGGTGATGACTTGCCACAATCCTTTGGGTCCCTTGGCTTTCCTGTCACATGGTGATGTCCTCTCCTTTCTCTTCCAGGTTCTCACTAATTCTGGCATCTGACTCTTTAAAAGGCTTGTAGTAATTCAGAGTAACACATACCCATGTTCAGTTGGGCCACCTCTTAACTAAAAATTACATTTTCAAGAGGTCTGATTTACAATAGATTCAAACCCAGAGGAATATGCATTAAGATTAAGAACATATCTAAACTGGGGTATGTAATTCCTGGTATGACTGTCCACCCTCTGGATATCAAAAAGGCATGTTATTCACACATACAAAATACATTTACCTGTCCCAATATACCAAACACCTTAAGTCACTTCAATAACTACTCTAAGTCCAAAGTCTCATCAAAATCTCTTATGTGCGTGTTTCTTCCTGGGGCAAAATTCCTTTCTTTCTGTGGACCTATGAAACCTAGAAAATACACTGTCTGATTCCAAAATAAAATAGTGGGATAGGCACAGGAAAGACATTCCCATTCTAGAAGAGAGAAATTGGATGGAAAACAAAGGTCACGTGTAAGTCCAAAACCTGGCAGGGCAAACTCCATTAGATTTCAATGTCTAAGAGTCATCTATGGATCAATGCTTTGTCCCTCTCACCTGATGGGGCAACAGCTCCACCCTGTCTAAGTCTTTGAGCAGCAGTACTCTCCCCATATGCTGGGGATTTGGGTGATGGCTGAACTCTTCTCAACATCAGGGTGGAAGGCCAGCCTCCTACAAGTGCCTGTACAGAAGGCCTGCCCCCTTGAAGAGCAGGGCTGACTCACTCTTTTTACATGTGTGGATGGACTCCCTCACTTGCCTGAGGAGATCTTTTGGGTCTAGACTTCTTCCACGTTTCTTCCCCTGAAGTCATTCTTCTCCCATTCATCCCTTCTCTGTCCCTTTCAGTCCAGGCTGACAGTGTTACTGCTTATGCCTAATTTCCTTGCGTGGAACACCATTCTTTGGCGGCTCCCCTCCCTGGACACAGGGAAGGCCCTGAGAGAGCCGCTTCTGGCCCAAATCATCAATTGCTGGTTTCTTTGTGCTTAACAGTTCAATTTTCAGTTTATCTCTTTCCTGTCTCATTTTTTCTATGAGCAACAGGGAGAAAGCAGACCACACTTTCCACACTTAGCTTGGTAATCTTTTCAGCTAAATATCCATGTCCATAGCTTAAAAGTTCTGCCTTCCATTTGACACCAGGACATATTTTTGCCAACTTCTCTGCCACGCCAAGCAAGGATAGCCTCTCTTCCAGTTTCCAATAATATATTCATTATTTCTGAGGCCTCAGTGGAAGTACCTTTAATGTCTATATTTCTACCAATTGTCTTTTCAAAGCAATCTAGGCTTTCTCTAACAAACATTTCAAAATTCCTTCAGCCTTTTTCCATTCAATACCCAATTTGAAAGCTTTTTCCACATTTTTATATATCTGTAATAGCAGGACCCCACTTTCTGATACAAAAATCTGTCTTAGGTCAAGGTTTTCCAGAGAAACAGAACCGATTACACACACACACACAAACACACACAGAAATTTGTTCTAAGAATTGGCTTGTGCAGTCATGGGGATTGGCAAATCAGAATTCTGCAGGGCAGGCCACAATTTGGAAACTGATGAAGGTGAAGTTCTATTCCCCAAGAATATCTGGCTGGCTAAAGAAAAGGCAGAAATTCTTCTTTCTGATTTTTGAAATCCTCAGTTCTTGCTTTAACAACAGATTAGATGAGGAAAATCCCTTCATAGCTGAGGACAATCTCTTTTGTCTATTGTGGATGCAATCAGTCTTAGATGCAATCATTTGACTGACAAAAATCCATCAATGAAATGCCTTCACAGTAACAATCAGGCCAGTGCTTGCTTGACCAAACAACTGGACACCATAACCTAGCCAAGTGACACTTGAAATTATCTATCACACATATGGAGTTGATTTTTGTTTTTAGTCGGAGGAGAATGTCAAGTTCATGTTTTTCCCATATATGAACCAAGTTGGCCCAGATATATTCATTGAAAAAAACAACCACTTTCTCCCTGCTATGGCATGGTATCTTTGTTATAAATCAAGTGACAATACATATGTGTGTCTGTTCCTGGATTCTCCTTTTTTTCTATTTGCCTGTTTATCTAGGTTTGAGTCAATTACATAATCTTTTTAGTTATTTATTCTAGCTTTAAAATATTTCTTTATAGATAACTTTCTTCTTTATGATTTTCTTGGCTATCCTTGTCCTTTTGCATTCCATATAAATTGTAGAATCGGCTTGGAACTTTTGCAAATATTTTCAGGGGGACTTTGATTTAGATTGCATTGTATGTAAAAAGAAAATTTCATAATACTTAGTTTTCCAATCTACAAACATGATATACATCTTCATTTATTTAGGCCTTTTAACATTTTCTCTTAGTAATATTCCACTGTTCTCTGTGTAGAGGTCAATTATATCTTTTGCTAGATTTATCCCTAGCTGCTGGATTTTATATTTTTAAATGCCATTTTAATTTCATTTAAAAAGTGATTTTCTGTTCTTGTCTTTGTGTAAAGAAATAAAGTTGATCTTTATATTATCCTTGTATCCAGCAACCTAGCAGAATTTACTAATTACTTTTAATTCTTTCATTGTAGATTCATTTGACTTTTCAAAATACATAATCATAGCATCTGCCAATAATGACAAATTTATTTCTTCTAATCCAATTATTAGCAATTTTCTTTCTGTTTTTAATTTTGCACTATTCACAATTTCTAGTAGAATGATGAAAAGAAATGGCAATTGTTGGCATTGTTTTCTTCCTGATCTCAGGAGGGAAATCTCTGAATAACATTTCATATGTTATTCATCATATTCCTTTTTTTAATCGTTTTAAGAATGTTCCCTTATATTCTCAGTTTGTTATGAATATTTTTTCATGCATAAGTGTTATAATAAATGCTTTGTCTGCATCGAGGTCGTCATATAATTTCCTTTTATGTTAATGCATTGAATTACATTTATTTATTTTCAGCTATTAAATCAACTTGCCTTCCTAGAATACACACTGTTCACAATATATAGGATAGCTTTTTGATATCAATGACTTCAATATGCTAATATTTTTAGGGCTTTCACATCTATATTCATGAAAGACATTGCCCAGTAATTTAAAATTTTTGCATGTCATATCCTTGTAAAACATTGTGTGAGAGTTATACTGAATTTATTAAATTAATTGGGAAGCACTCCTGGAAGAATATATGTAATATTGATGTTATTATTTCTGTAAAAGTTTAGCAAAAATTCATTGGTAAAACCATCTTAATATGGTATTTTCTGTTTATTCTTATGTCAGTTTTGGTTCATTGTGCTTTTCTAGGATTGTATCCTTTTAAACTGTCAAAAATTATTTTCATGAAATTGTTACTAATATCTTTTTCTTTTTCTTTATATTGTACATAGTTTCTGTAATGATATCCTCTTTTTCATTACTGTATTGATGATTTTTGCCTCTTCCATTCCTCTTGATCTGTCCTACTTGGAGTTTGACAATTATATTATTCTCAAGAATTAACTTTTGCCTTTTCTCTCTTCTGTACAATTTTTTTCTATTTCACTAATTTTTCCTTTAACCTTATTTCTTTCCTTCTATTTTCTTTGGTTTTATTTTCTTCTTTTACTATCTTCTTGAAGATGATAATTATTCCATTTAAGCCTTTCTTCCTTTCTAATACATGTGTTTAGAAGATGCTAAGAGCAGAAAGCACAACCACTATACAATAAATGAAAGTCTATCAATTTCCAACACAATGTGACAGCTGACTCTCACAGGCTGAGAGAGCCCTCTGTGTTGATGTTTAGCTAGGAATATAATACATAATCGCTATTGGAGTGATACCTGTAAATCAGTGATCAAGGAAGAAACTTTGAAGGATTTTGAGAGAGGAAAGGCAAGATTAGAGCCTTATCTTGGGAATATTAACCTAGCCCATTTGAGGAAATTGGATAAAAGCAGGGAGAGAGACAAGGAGCCACATAAATAATTTAGTGAGCTATTCAGTTACTCAAGGAGAAAGATGATGAATTAGAGGGTAGCACTAAGGATGGATAGGTGGGAAAAATTACAGGAAACATCATGGAGGACACTGCTAATCAAAAGTTTAGGTGCAGGGAAGGGAAGATAAGATTGTTTTAGACAAGCATATGGCTATTTCTTGTATTAGACTGGCTGTTTTTCAAAATTTTTGAGAAACTGCCTAAGAAAAAGGGATTCTTTAATGAAGGCAAAATGTAATGTACAGTGTAACCAGAAATCCATTGAAGAATTTCATGTAAATGTGCTTGATTTTAGTTCTGGAAATTATTCACATTTTTTTTTCCCTAAGTCTAAGTCACTCTATTTACTTATTTATTTTTTAATATATATTTTTATTTTTTCTAAAAGATACTTAAATTTCATAAAATGTTACATAAAATATAAGGGATTCCCATATATCCCTCCCCATACCTCCCAATTTTCCACACATTAACAACTTCTTTCATCAGTATGGTACATTCATTGCACTTCATGAACACATTTTGGAGCATTGCCACTAATGATGGATTATAGTTTACATTGTAGTTTACACTTTCTCCCACTCAATTCTGTACATTATGGCAGGATATATAATGAATCTGTCGTTACAATGTCATTCAGGACAATTCCAAGTGCCAAAAGTGCCCTCATAGTACACCTCTTTTTCCTTCTCGGTGCTTTCAGCACTGCTAGTGACCACTGTCGCCACATCAGTGATATAATTTGTTCCATTGTTACATCACAATAAGTTCATAGTAGAATACCAGTAAGTCCACTCTAGTCCATATTTTATTCCCCAATCCTGAGGATTCTGGGATGGTGATGCCCACTCCACCTCTAATTGAGAGGGGGCTTCGATCCAATATGGCTGATGGATGGGACTTTCTTGTTTGCAGTTGTAGACACTCTCAGTTCCTTGGTGTGGTGGTTGTCCATCCTCACCTCCTTGTTAGTTGTCCTGGGTGAGTCCAATGAACTGGAGAGTAGGTGTGGCAACTCAGCTGAGGATCAGGGCCCAGCTGGCATATGGACAGCCTGAAGATTCAAATCTCTTGGGCATATACCTACCAACTCCAGCACCAACTGTTGGTTCAAATAGAAGGGACAGAAGAGGCATGTGTAGAGAAGTCACAACTGAGTCCAACTCTGTCACACTTGGGAGAACAAACTCCAAAGTAGAGCCCACTGGCAAGGCACCAAACTCCTGAGCTAACTGCCATGACTGAAGGACCTGGGTGTCTCCAGAGCCCTCAGGAGCCCCACTATTTGGGGTAGTATCTACTTTGGCAGTCTATGCAATCCTGCTGAGATGTGCATATGCGTTACCTCTGAGATGACCTCCCGACTCACTTTGAAGTCTCTTAGCCATATAAACTCATTTGTCTTTACCTTTTCCCCCTTTTATTCAAGGTCTTTATCCAGTTGTATTGCTAGTTGGTGCTTGGTAGTAATCCCTTGGTGCCAGGGAGGCTCATCCCTGGGAGTCATGTCCCATGCTGGGGGGGAAGGTAATGCATTTTTATGCTGAGTTTGTATCCACATTTCTTGCCTGAAATGTGTAATCAGGTATGATAAAATTATTTATTAATGTTAAAAGTACAGAATCTGAATGACTTCTCCAAAAGATTCATATTGATTGTGTCTATAAAATTTTAGAACCGTTTGATGTGAACAATTTTGTTGCATAGCAAATCATTAAATGGAATAAAAATAGTCAAACAAGTATAGCCAACTTTGAATCAGCACAGTTTGCATACATTATATTTGTAATTTTTCATGAAAACTTAACCTTCATAACTGAAAATACAAAAATCATAAGTTAAAATCAATCATGAAAAAATATCTAAATTATATGCAGTGGCTTCATTATTTTCTATACTTGTATCTTGACTTATTTTGCTTCATAGCACATATATTACAAACTGACATGATATTCATTCATTCGTTCATTCATTTTCTCTTTATGTTCCTCTAGAATATTATCTCTATGAGTATTGGGGATTTGTTTACATTGTTCTGCCAAGAATCCCCACAACACAGAACACTAACTGACTCATAGTAGCTTCAAAATAAATCCTGGATAAATAAATGAGGAATTAATGAATGATTCAGACTCCCAAAGGCTGCGATTTATTTTATGAAGAATTGATCTATCCTTTATTTTATATTGTTCTCCTAGTCTGAAGAGAGCAAAAGAACTCTATTGCCTTGGATATCCCAGGAGCAAATTGTAAAATTTATTTTGACCTGGTTTGAAATACACAAATCCAAAGAAACTTAAAATTTCCCAAATTAGCAGCAATTTATTAATTTATTCCTCCCTCAGCTCCTTTTACTCTCTTAATAACTAAATAACTGATAAATGCAATAAAGAGCAAAAATAACTGACTAAAAAATTCATGGAAGTTCATATCTTATTTACAATCAGGTAATAATGCAATCAATCCACATTGTCATGGGCATAGAACACAAATGGATGGATTTGAAATGTAGCTCTATTTTATTCCGTATATAAGAGTTTTTACTTGTTTGTGTCAACTAAGCTATCCTCTATTGTACTATTTATATTATACTTTTTCCCTCCCTGGAAATGACACTTTCATAAAGGCACACATCTGGGAGCAAGTAGATTGGACTTCTGTTGCTATAACCTGATTCCTGTATTCAGCAACATCCTGCGATGGGGCCTGTGGGGCAGCAAAGCATATGGTTCTTTTGTCTCTTGGCTAAAACATACATTAGAGTTAGTTGTTTTTGTTGTTCTTAAATTTAATTTTTATTCAATCAATCTTCAGTGCAGCTTCTTGTTTCCCTTGATTTGCAGCATAATTATTTCTATCTGGCCTTCTCACTGACAGTGACATCCTTCCTTTTGGCACCTATTTCTATAGGAAGAGATAGTTTCTATTTTTCCCTTGAATCGTTCATCACTTGTTGCAGATACAAGTCACTGCTAAAGCATGTAACGTATTATCTAGATCCTGAGTACAGAATGCCATGAGCCGTTGGCCAGTGGACAAGGCATTAGGATTTTAATCACAATGTCTCTTGAGAAGGTACCTTGCCCACAACTTTTGTTCTTTTCATTCAAATGAGTTTCTTTTCAAATTTTTATTAAAGGCAACCTCATTCCCCACCCCAGTCACTCAGATCCAACTTCTGTGATGAACTTGCTTTTTAATTGTTGATTCATTCAGTTACAAGTATTTTTGAATAGCTACTCTGTATCAGGCACTATTCTAGGGACAGACACAGTTTCTCGAGACATAGAAGGTCCCTCCTCTTGTCTTCTTTGACTTCTCTAGTCTTCAACCTCATTCTATTCCTCATTACCTTTCAACTTGACTGTAACTGATTGTCTCCTATTGGCCTTCTTACCTCAAGTCTCTGCCCATAATTCCCTAGTTCTGGCACATTTTAGGCACTTAGTACGTATTCGGTGAATTGAATCTGGTTGAAATCCTTCTCCACATACTGCCATATTCATAACTCTTATCATGTCTCTCTTGTTTACCTGGTCCAATATTTCCTACATTCAGTCTTATTACACTTCTTACCAGACATTATAATCAATGTGAATTATTTCCTGTTCCATATACATTTTCATGCAAACTTCCCCTATTTTATATCTAAATGGTGCATACCCTTCTAGGCCCAATTAAGTGCTACCTTTTCTTTGAAGCCTTGTTTTAGCAACCCAGCTGGCAGTATTCTTATCCACTTCTGACCTCCACAATATTGGATTTGTGGCTCTTTGATGGACTGTAGCATAGGGATTTGTGTACAAATCTTGTCCACCTGTTAGACTAAATATGCCTCCCGAGGGCAGGGACCAAATTTTACTCCTCTGTTATATATCCTGAAGTGCCTATTATTGAGCTTTGAAGAACTGTTTGGTAATTGAAAAAAAATGGCCTATTAAGATATGAGATCTGAATCTTCTCATGAGCTTATTTCTCTCATATACTATTTTTTTTCTTCTGATTGGTTGTGTCCAATTCAGTGCTAAGTAGGCCAACTTATTAAATTGTAATCACTTGGTTGAACAAAAGCTGACTTCATAAATCATAGTTTAATAGCCTTCCACAATTTCTTTACTATTATGCAGCTGCATGGTGATGCTTTTTTAGCCAGTCAGTTCAATTATTGAAATTATACAGCCAGTAGTAAAGGTAGTAAATAGTCTGTGTGCTTGGGGTCACAAAGCTTCATTCTAGGAATTTCTGTGCTGAGATTTCCGAGATACCACCATATCTTATGTTTTCCTACCTGTACAAAGGAATTGCATTCTTTCAAAGGTAAATCCAAGCCACTGTTTTTAGAGAATGAGGAAAAGCTAACATACAAAATCATAGATATATGTGTTTAACATGGCGATTCTAGTCATCTAGATTTTTAAAACATGAGATCCCATCATTCCAGGGTACCCTGTATGATGTTCATTCAAATAAAAACATCAGGGAATGTTAAGAAGAAGAAAGGATCTTAAAGATAATTAGATAACTAATAATAATTAGTTCAACTCATTCAAGTATTGAATAAATTGATAATTAAAGAAGATAAGAAGTTAAGGGAAGCTGATGTGGCTCAAGTGATTGGACTCCTGTCTACCATATAGGAGGTCCAAGGTTTGATTCCCGGGGCCTCCTGGTGAAAAGCAAGCTGGCCTGAGTGGAGAGATGCCCCACATGGAGTGCTGGCCCAGACAGGAGTTCTGGCCCACGCAGGAGTGCTGGCCTGCAGGGAGAGCTGGCAAGCAAGATGATGCAACAAAAAGAGACATAGAAGAGAGGCAATAAGAGATGCAGCATACCAGGGAGCACCTCTCTCTACTCTAGAAGGTCCGGGGATCGGTTCCCGGTGCTGCCTAAAGAGAAGACAAGCAGACACAGAAGAACACACAGAGAGCAGACAGTGAGCACAAAACAACGGGGGTGGGGTTTGAAATAAATAAATCTTGAAAAAAAAAAAGTTAAGCGACTTGCTCAAAATCTCGTGGTCAATATCGGCGTCTTACTAGAACAGGACACACACATATATACCCTCATACACACTCATGTACACTTCTACTCTTGCACTCTCACACAAAATCTCAAACCAGCATATTAAAGCCATTTTTTCCTACCTGAATTTCAAAGAATATATGAGTAATCATGAGAGATAGGATGCAAATAACAGAAATCCTTTCTTTCATCAGATTAACTTGGCTGTTTTCCATGCTAGCTTGCTCACCCTTGCCTTTTTCATTTAATCTCTGCCTACCAGAGTTGTATGAAAAGCCATACTTCTATTGATAAATAATTAAACTTCAGCAATATTTTTTCCATGGTTTATGCTAAATATAAATGCAAAAATCAGAGCTCTCATTTTTGAGAAATAATCCTTACAATAACCTTTTGGCAGTTAGCACTATTGTTGCCATCATGTTACAGATGAGAAAACTGAGGTGCACTGAGGTTTAGTAACCTGCCAATGGTTATACACTTAGTATTGGAGTGGGACCAAGGTTGGTCTGACCTCAAAGTCTCTACTCCTTCTTGATCTAGGCCTTGCTGAATAGGGGCTTAGAGGTCTGTACTTTGATTCTTGATGTATTAGCAGTCTTTGATTGGAATGTTAAAGTGGTACCCGAAAGACTTCTTTTAGGCTATCTTCATTAGTTTGCCTTGCCCAACATTAGTTTTGCTGATTTTGTGAAATATTATGGTGATTAATTTGATTAGTTCCAAAAGTAAACATTTCTTACCTTTGAGATCTTAAGCCACATTTTGATGCTACTTACACTTGTTTGCTTTAGAACTCCAGTTTACTTGCCCTAAGAAAATAATAAATAGAATAGAATTATGAAATTCCAACAATGATGGAGACCTGGGTATATGACAACTTGTGAATATGCCTGTGTAACAGGATGACAGATACACTCACCTTGAAAGCCAGACCTACAAAGAAAATGTTCCTATCTATTTTGTCTATGCCTGGTCTGGTCTTCCTCATAATTATCCATCTAACCCAGGTAAATGTTAGTCCAATGTAATGACTTAAGCAGCCCCTTTAGGTAAAGCTTTTCTCCTATAGATAAAAATTCTCTCTTTCAGATATCAGCCCTCTCTTTTGCTTCTCTCTAAGAAAAATCAAATAATGTCAACCAGTGCTTTCACACCCTCTTAGACTGAGGTTATTCTTCATCCAACTCCTTTCATTCTAGATGCCCCCTGCCTATGCTGTAGGGTTGCCTTCCCCCTCTCCTGGTCAACCCCTCGTAAGTATTGCTGTTTCTCATTTTAGCCTCTTTGGTACACATGGAGAAACCAAGGGCATCTCAGAAGTGCCCATTAGAACCTTTCTTAGTCTGATCAGGCCACTAAACATTCTTAACTATGATATCAGAGTCCCCAATCCTGTAGCACGTCTGTCTATCAACTTATCTATCACATTTCTTCTTTCAGGATTGTTATCTGTAGAGGGGAGTCTGAGACATACCTGTCTCATTACCCCTCTTTCTCTTTCTCTTCTTCTCCCCAAACTCCCTTGTGCTAGAAGGAGTCATGTTGTCTTTAACTTCATCTTTTTAATATAGGTCAACACATCTCAGGAACAAATGTGATAGGCAGAAAGCTTATCTTCTGCACATTGTGGGGGGATCCCTATGAGCTAAATACTAATGGATCATCCTTAAAATGTCCTTGACATATCAAGTGGAAGGTAAAGGGTTTTGGAAAATTATTTTTCTCTTAATACTACATGACTCTCAAGCTATTCTCATGTTGTAAATCCTCATCACCCCAGCCTACCTCTGTAAAAGATTGATGTGAGTAAAGATAAAAGAACAAGAGTAAAACAAGAGAAGAGAATGAAGCATCTTCATTTTAAATTTTTTTTTGATATTTTACCTCCATTTTAGCTATTTTAAAGCTGGCATGTAACAGGTGAAATCATGTGTTATATTACCATGCATCAAAAGTATCGCTCAAGGTCAAAACTACATCTAAGGAGCTCTAATTCAGTCCCACTCTTATACATGCTATTGTTTTTACTGCCTCACTGCCCATCCTATCATCTACAACATTTACACTGAACTCCCAGTCCCTTTTATTTTTTTAAATGCCTCTTGTTTTGATATGCTGGCAATGTCAATCTCTTCTGGGCTTGTTTATGGTCTCAACCTTTTGTTTAATCCTCAAATTAGGTGTATTGCACACAGAAGTATGACATCTGACTCTGGCTCATGCTGTTGAAAGGTCAACACTCATGAATTACGGCAAAGATGAGGGCACACTCTTATTCATTTGCTAATTCGTTCACGCTGTAATACAGTCATCCATTCATGCACATTCATTGTCATCCTACAAACATTTACTGAGTGACTTCCTTGCACAGTGAAGGTAATAATGAGACAATAAAAATATGATCTGAAATTGAACCTGAGATCTTACCTCCCAAACCAGGGCCTCCCTCAGTCTTGTCCATTGCCATTGCAATAGCAATTATCATTTCTTCTGTTACTCATGTCAAAATCCTGGGAATCATCTCAACTTCACTGCACAATTTCCTTAGAATCCCATAGCTAATCCATCAACAAATCTTGTTGTATCTAACTTCAAAATATGTATGTAATCTGACCACTTCCCATTATTACTACTGCTACCAGCCTAGACCAAGACATCACATCTTGTTCTTAGATTATTGTAAGAGTCTCCTAATACCACATTGCTTCCACCCTTGACATTCTCCAAGGAATGTTTTCTGCACAATGGCAAGAGTGGATCATTTAAAATATACATAAAAAGGTGCCATCCCTCTGCTTAATGTTCTTTGCTTCTTTACTCCCTATATCAATCAAAGTAATAACCAAATTTTTATAAAAGCCTATAAAGCCCTTAGAGTGTTGCTACCCTTCTCTCTCTGTCTACATCTCTTACTGCTGTCTACTCCGTCCCTACTCATTCAGTCTAAGATATATTGGCCTTCTTGTGATTCATTGAACAGACCAGTAAATCCCTTATTTCAGGGCCTTTGTACTTCCTGTTCCCTCTGCTAAATACAATCTCTCCTGCTTCCTCAGATATCAAGACTGTGATCAAATATTTTCTACTCAAGAAGATATTATTTGAAAAATACATACATACACATATAGACAGACATGTGGCACTTCTTACCCCACTTCAATCCTCTATTTTCTCCCTAAAACTTATCACTCTTCGCATACTATATATTTTACTTATTAGTTGTATTTATTTGCCTGAGTCTCCTTGCTAGAATACAAGCTCTCTGAAGTTAAGTTTTATTCCTTTATTTTATTCACTGATCTATCTCTACCACCCAGAATAGTATCTGACACAATTTGTGGCCATGCAAAACTCTAGCTGAATGAATATATACATGATAATATGAGTGTGGTTGATTGAATCATGTCCCCCACAAAGACATGTTCAAGTCCTAATGCCCTGTCTTGTAGTTGTGAACTCATTTGTAAATGTGATTTTCAAGTCTGAGTCCCTGGTCCTGTGGGTGTGGACTCATTTGTAAATAGGATCTTTGAAGATCCTATTTAGATGAGGCCAAATAGAATCAGTGTGGGCCTTAATCCATATGACTGGAGACCATATAAGCAGAGGAAATTGCATACTACAGTAGCAGAAATCACTACAGTGATACCTCGGTACTCGTTGTTGATTGGTTCCAGGAGGTGTGATGAGTACCAAAAACGATGAGTACCAAACAAATTTTTCCCATAAGGAATAATGTAAATAAATTTATTGTGTTCCCAAACCAAAGATAATGCACATTTTTAAAGCAATATGTAAAAAGATAGGCCCGTATATCATTACATGAGAAATAAACCTAAAAATTAATAAATACTTCTATTAAATAAATAAAAATTTCACTTTACCTGTACTGAGAAGAGTCCATGGCCCAATGGGATGGTGGGAGGAGAGTGGTGAGGAAGAGAAGCTACATGGAGTGTTGCTTGGAAGGAGAGTCCCCCTCCAATAGGGTACCGAGCGCTTGCACTTCAGATGTTCTTTCTCTTTTCTGTCTTTTTTCAACTTGCATCACAGGCTCTGACACACTCTTTGTCACCTTCACTAAAAACTTATCCAATGAGGACTGCTTCTGTCTTCTTTTCAGAATTCCTTGAAAGTGTGAAATTGTTTGGTCATTCAATAACTTCACATTTCTGCTTGTCAGAGCTTTGTCTGGATGATACCTCTCCACAAAGTTTTGACCTTCTGCTCATTTT
>JAQZBX010070913.1:0-15323 GCA_029593785.1 Cabassous unicinctus
GGGGTCATGATTCAATCTCGCCCATGGGGGAGTAATGAAAGGTGCTTCATTGCTGTGAGGATCCATCCCCCTTGAGGGGCAAAGCCAGCCCTGGAGAAAGTGCAGTCTGGGCTACGGGAGCCTGGTAATGCTGGTATCACTTGTCCTTTGTGCCCTTTTGAGGTACAGGAACACCATTACTTGCTTATACTACACCAAGAGATTCTGGTGTAAAACTAGCAACCAAACCCAGATGGCCTCCCAGATGGGGATGAATTTTAATAAAGTCATATGGCTAATTCAAGAGCCAAATATAAATAGAATAAAATTAAACTGGGGCTAGGATTTGGGGAGAGAAAAATAGTACTTTTTCTGTGGCTTTGCTAGAGTCTCAGCAATTCAGAACTAATGTATGAGGTCTAATTTGCAATGTCAGAAAGAACTACTGGTTCAAATTTCCTTTGCTCCTCACTTTTTGTTCCAAGTCAGAAGCCACTGATCCTGGCAACAGTCTCGGGCAGGGCTGTGGCTCCTAGGGAGAGAGGGACCTCTAGTGTTGAGCTACTTTCCTGTTCACTTGTGCATCCATCTATTTAACTATCATTATTGCAATATTCTCTCTCTCTGAGAAAACCTTGATTTTAGTGTTTAAAATATGCCTTTTTCTTTCATTTCAGGGATAACATTAAGACATTTAAAAATGGCAAAATATAGGCTGCAGTATACAAGATTAAGGAAAGTCTTAAGCAGCCAAAAAATATTTATTAAGGACCTATTAAATCCTTGACCCTGGGATGGTCACTGAAAGTAATTCAAGAAGTCTAAGATAAGGTCCTTATATGAAGAAAAAATAAAATACCCAATTATAAGTCCCAAATGAGTATTTCAGATATGTAGTGTCTACTTTCATTTATACACCCAACCAATATTTGCTGATTTTGAAGACGGACAGCTGCTGGTCAAGGTAGCCCTGGGCATGATCATGGCATGCTCAGGTCTGGCTGACATTAGGGCTACTATGGGGCATTGAGGGTAAAGAAGGTTAGGACATAGAGGAGGTTCCACTTTCTCCTATAGCCTTGAGTATCACTCATTGATTAATTCGACTAATTTGCTGAGCTCCTTCTATCATCAGACCCCAGCTACTACACGGAAGATGTCAAGATAAACAGACATGGTCTGAACTTCCCCAGAAACTCACAGTACAGTGGGGAGCAAGACGGACAAAGAGCCACACAACACCAGGAAATACCAACAAGCCGAGAGCTGTGCCTCAAGTTTCAGCACCACGTGGGGGGGGAGGGCACAAACTGCATATGTCTAAGCCAAGGATGCACAAGGAGGCAGCATCTGAGCTCAGTCTTAAGAGATGACTAGTGGCTCCCCAAGTTGAGGAGAGTGGAAACACTCCTGGGGGATGCCCAGCATCTGTGGGCACTGCTGGGTGCAGCTCAGGGCTCTGAGCTCTATTCTGAAGGCAACTGAGAATTATGAAATCATGGGGTCAAACACGGTATCCTCAGGGACCCTCATGGAGAGATCTGGAGGTCTTTTTTAAGGACTATGGGAGCTAGAGGATGGGGCAGGAAGTAACATGGTAGTATTTTCATTTTAAAAATAATGACAGGTCCGAAAGATGGAGGGACCCAGCACTGAAGGCAAGCAGTCCAGTTGACACTGACTGCGATTTACTCTGTGAGGGATTCTGAAGTGGATTCAGGGGGATTCAGCCAGCCAGTGAAGAGCTGGGATGAATTTTGCTTTGGTTAATTTTTTACCCATTTTTCTCTAGGATCAATGATAATAGTAATACCAAGTGAGTGTAATTATGTATTGTGTATTTAGAATATGCATAGCCTACAACTAAGAGTGTTACAGGATAACCCCTGTGAGTGAGGTGCCACAGTTAACAGATAAAGAAATTGAGGCTCAAAGAAGATAAGTAATTGGCCAAAGTTTACACCGCTCCGAAGTAGGGGATCTGAGGCTTTTCAGACTCTCAAGCTCATGTTTTTAACTGTACATAATCTTCCATTTTCTTACCATTAATCAGATCCCCTTTCTGATGCTAAATTTTATGCAATTGTGTTATTTGTCTAAGATATTGCATCTGGACAGGAAGTTGGACTCCAGGGATATCTTTGTTGCCACGATGTTAAATGAAGTCTGGAAAGTTTTCAGTGCTAATGGAAGAGCATGACTCACATAAAAGGCTGAGTAATAACCAGGACACTGATGACAACGTGAAGACCAAACAGGAGGCAAAGCTTGCCTTGTCCAATTCTTCGCGTCTTCTCTAATTATATCCCTTCCATTACCATGGCATCCAGATTGGCATGGTGCCAATAGGGGGCACTAAACAAAGAGGGAATTATGAAACACTGTAATGAGAGAAGGGCTTTCTCTTTAACTCAGCTTTCATCAAGATGCACCCTTTGAGCTAAGTCTTGGCATTTCCATTGGTTTAGTTTGCTATAAGCTGCTAGGAGCAATATACCAGAAATGGTTGGCTTTTACAATGGGATTTATTAGGTTAAAAGTTTAAAGCTCAGGCCGTGAAAGTGTCCAAATTAAAGTAACATCAGTGATGCATTCTCACCAAGCTTCAGCTGTGGGCAATCAGGCACAAAGCCAGTCCACTCATCTCTCCTCTCTCTTCTGGGCCTTGTTGCCTTCAGCTTTGGGCCCCTCCATCTGTGGAGCCGCTTCAGGCCACTCCAGGTACATCGGCTTCTTAAAATTCCCTCTTCTCTGTCTCTGCAGCTTTTTGTTCCTCCATTTATAAAGGACTCCAGTAAGAGGATTAAGACCCACCCTGGGTCATGCCCTACTGAAGTGATCTAATAATAATAATTTAAAAAAGGTACTTCAGCTGTATCTAATCAAAAGGTCCCATCTACAATAGGTTTACATACACAGGGATGGATTTGCTTTAAGAACATGATCTTCTGGGACCCACCCAGCTTCAAACTGTCGCATCCATATCCTGCTCCAACATGGCAACTGGCATCATTAGGCCAATAAAATATCCTGAAAGTCATTCTGGGAGCTGGGCAGACTCTAGCTTTGCTGCCTTACTAATGCAGAGACTTTTCTACATTAGTAGACAATGGAAAGGACTCAATTACTAATGGACAAAGGAGAGATTCTAGGCCAGCAATCAGGATGCTCATTACATCTGTCCATTGGTACCAGATTCACTATACAACTGGAAGCCCGTCAAAGCCCGAAAAATCCTGCCCTCAGAGCCAAAGATGCCTGGTGCAATTTTGCCGGGATCAAAACACTTTGCAGCATTTTCCATCAACTTCTTTTTCACTATCTCCAGAAGTCAATGGAATTGTGAGAACAGAGAACAGATTCTGACTCTACTCACTCAGTGTTCTAAATAGAAGAGTGAGTAAAATTCCATTATGGTGACAGTCTGTTACTTCCCCATAAGAACACTTCCTTTTGTTCACTCCTGTCCCCTCCTCCCTTCCTCCCCACCTTTATGTTTTGTGGCTGATACCTCTCCCCTGGAGTGCCTGCAGATGGCTCACCCAGCTGTTGCCTAGGAGAACCGGCCTTCAGAGCACAGGTGTGCTTGCCCCTCAGAGCCTCTCTCATACTTTAATACTTCTTGGTACTTAAATTCTACATACAGCAATTACTTTCTACCTTTAGTAGTTGGTTTCCCTTTGAATAGTCAGTGGGATGTAGTCAAAGTGAGATTTCAATGATGGTTTACTACTGTAGACCTGCTTTCATCCATAGCTTACCATTAATCACTCCAGAAAACAATAGAATGGCAAAGAATGATTGCTGTTCTCTATAAAATCATGTCGGCACCACCACTGGGAAGTGCTGTATTGCCTTTTTATCACTGGATGATTTTCCAACTGTCATACATGCTTGCAAACAAAAGGTAATACTCAAAGGGACACCTCGATACCAAGAAGACCCATGACAGGGCTTAGGCTTCCAACTTGGTTTCATCTGCCGACTTTATAGGCTCAGAAACTCAATATCTCAGAGGGCTGATTTGTTGACTATGCTGTCAATTTATTACTATGCCGTGGAAAGCAAATTTTTTAAATCTAGTAACATAGGGCAAGGCGTATTATAAGGCAAGTTGTTTCATGAATCTGGCATTACAGAAAGTGGAGTGAGGAATGTGGTCAAGCTAAGGTAGCTGGTCCAGTTTCCTTCTCCACTGTTAGAGATTATGAGTGAATGGTGAACCAGATCCTCCACTTCCCAAATGTTGATAGAGGGTCCCCTGTGGGCCAGGCTCTGCTCAAGGTGCTAAAGATGGAGAAGTTAGCATCCAAGTCCCTGCCCTCTTGGAGTTGATTCCTATGAGGGGAGAGGCACTAAGCAAATGGGCAGATAAATTCATAATGCAATGGCAAAGAGTGATACGTGCTGAGAAGGAAACAAAAGCAAGGAAGGAAGGAGAGGGTAATGGGGGTGAGGTTGGGTAGATAGTACTCAGAAATGGACCCTCTAGGAAGGAGTATCTGAGCAGAGATGCTGTGAAGAGGGAGATGAGTTCTGGGAACCTCTGGGAGAAAGGCTGTCCTGCCCAGCAGAGGGAAGAGCTGTGCAAAGGCCCTGGGGAGGGTACTTGGTGTGTTCAAAAGAACTGGCTTTGGTTTTTAGCAAACATATCATAGACTTGGTGTGCCCGGGTGTGTGTTTTTACCTTCAAAGTAGGCAGAGTACACTTATTATAATGAGGATGTCATTCCAGAATTCCCCTTTAAAACCCCCCTTTGCATTGCTACTTACACCACCTTCCTCTCAAACTTCCACTGGAACAACCAATAGTCACAAAAACAAGCAAATAAAATGGTGATGGAAAATGGCAGAAAGGGCTAGCAGCAAAACAGAAACTGAGAAAATTCTGGATGTTCTGCAGCGGATGGGATCAGATTTACAGAAAAAAAAATGATCAGGGCTGCCTGGCCTGTGATTCTGCAAAGGGTTGGGGCGGGGAACTCACTGAAAAGTAGACGAACATCCCTAGTGATCCCTGAATATCCTGAAGCTCAGAGCTGCTTGGGGGAAAGAATGAGTCCTGGCGGCGGGGGGCGGGGGGGGGGGTTGGCGCAGATGGCAAGAGACAAACAGGAAAACTTCTGGAATTGCCCAGGGACCCCAGCCACTTCCCTGGCTTCGCATAGGGAGGGCTGCCTATGGGGTATGGGGGACTTTCCTGGACAGCCTCCAAAGATGGGCATTGGACCAGGGGGTGAAGAAAGGGTAGCACCCCAGGTAACTTGGAAGAAGGAAGAAATAACATAAAAACCAGCAAGTGCTCTGGCACGTTAAGAAAGGAAGATATTCCCAAGCAGATGAAGGCTCAACCCATCTTAACACTGAGCTGTCTTTGCAAAATATTAGTCTGCCCCATGCGGCCCTATTTCCTACTGCGAGCAGCAGCTGGAGAATCTCAGGAGCAGACCAATGGGAGGTGTGGGGACAAACTGGACTTTGAAAAAGCTACCCAGGGCCCCATGCAGAGAGCTGCTGGTCACCCTCCAGGTCTCCTTGGGAGAAGGGGGCTTGTCGTCGTGGATGCCCGCACCAGCACCTTCACTCCCAGGTGCCACTACCAGTCTGCTCCCAGGCCCTTACCCTTCAGGAAGCACCGTGGCCCTTTCCTGCTCCCAGCCTGCCCTTCAAGAGGGGAATTAGCTATTGCTAATTCCTTATTCTCTCCAACTCTGTTTATGTTTCCAATTTATATTGTCTCAGCCTTTCTCTTTCCTCTCCTAACATACACTGGATTGATGACATTTCCTTTCCTTTCTTTTCTTATACTCTTTTGGAAGTTCTACATCCTAGTTCTATCTTACTACTAGTTACAGTTAAATTTTTAATTTAATGAAAGTATATTTTTTCATCCACATCAATAATTAAACAGTATTTCTATCCTCCCTCTTCTCCAAGTCAAGCAAGATGAGATGTTCACAACCCCTTACATCTTAACCCCTGGTCTTCAAGCTTTGTTTAAATAATTTGAAATTTTGTTCCAAGATTTTAACTATTATGGTGTGGTTTTTTGTTTTTTTGTTTGTTTGTTTGTTTGTTTTTGCATTGTACTGCTTTAAAAAAAAAATCCTTTTAAAATGTCTTAAATCTCACAACTGCATTGACAGCAATTGTTTAAATTTAGCTTTCTCTTTTAATGGTTTCATTGCCCACTCCATGGTATACCATTTCCTTCCTATTTTGAGCTCATTCGCCATTGCCTGGGGACCTAGCAGCCAGCAGGCTTGGTCTTCCTGGAGCATACATTCCAGTGAGAGCCTGCAGTTACTTTGTCTGGCTGGGGTGTGCCCCTGAGTAATCTCTTTCCATGGCTCTGCATGAGACACGCTTCTCCTGGAAGGGAGCCCAGCTCCTTGGCCTCCTTCAGTCTTCACCCAAATGTCCTCATCTCAAGGAGCACATCTGTGGCCACACCATTCAAAACTGCACCCCTCCCATGGCACTACCTGTCTTGATTTTTCTCCACAAGACTTCTAACACTCAGTGTGGCAGTTTGGCATTGTTTATGAATTCCAAAATTAGATATTGGATTATGTTTGTAAACTGGTCTGTACCTGGGCATGATTAAATTATGATTAGGGCTTTGATTGGTCCATGTTAGTAGGACTTTAAGTCGCTGCCTCCTTGGTGGGCAGGGACTTACAGAGAAAACTACACAGCAGAGAAGAGAGTGTGAGTTTTGATGCAGAGCCTGGGAAGTAAGAACACAGAGGAGCAGAGCAGCTGAGCCTGGAGAGAATCAAACCCCAGGGAGAGAGACAGAGCCAGTTGCTTGAAAGTCTACAGCTGGCATTGTAGAGAGAGCAGGGCAGCTAAGCCAGGAGAGAAACAAGCCCCAGGAAGAGAGGAACCCAGGAAGCCTGAACTCTTGGCAGACGTCGGCAGCCATCTTGCTCCAATGCATGGCAACAGACTTTGGTGAGGGAAGTAACTTAAGCTTTATGGCCTGGTAACTGTAAGCTTCTACCCCGAAATAAAAGCCAACAGACTTCTGGTATTTTGCATCAGCACCCCTTTGGCTGACTAATATACCCAGCATATCAAAGTTCTTCTCATTTAAACGACATCAACCATGTTTGAAAAGACCAGGCTGCCAATTGGATCGTGGCACATTGCCTTCTTGTTGGGTCACAGCTCTCAAGTTTCTTTTGTAACTTGAAAATTGTTAGAGACTTCTCCTGCCTTCAGTTGAAATCTCTGGCATGCAAGAGGCCATCCTTTTGCAAATGCAGCTCAGTAATAAGACATGACACAGCTTCACCTACTTAGGGCATCTCCTTTCTTAAGGTGTAATATACTTGCCGGTTGTTTAGAAGAAAATATAGAATTGGGTCATTATGATGCTTTCTTTGGTATATGATAACTTCTTGTTTCGATACCAAAGCATCATGTAATCTTTCTGAAGACATTTTCAATGGCAAATGAAGCTCTACATATAACACCGACATACACATAATTGACTTCATGGCAGCAGCCTGGCCAACAGCAATTGTAAGATGAGGTGACTATAGATTCATCCCACTATCAGAGCTGGTAATGTGAAACTGTGCTTCCTAGAATCAATAAAACAGCTAATTTACTTACTTTGCCTATTATCTAGCTCCTGCTTACTAGCTTGCAAGCTCCATGAAGACAGGAACTTTTGTCTGTTTATTGATATATCACTCCAGTGCCTAGAACAGAACCTAGCCCATAGTATGCACCAAATAAATATTTGCTAAATGGATGTATAAATGAAGCATACTCTAGTTCTGCTTGCTTGGGAAGGCATGCTCTCTCACAGTCCCCAAACTACACCTCTCTTCCACTCAAACTTAGGAGGCAATGCATGGCTATATTCATTCTGCCTTGTTCCCTGACCTGGCTGCTGGAAGTCTCTTTTACGGTAAAAGAGGAACAGTTGACTGGCATATGTCCTGCAAAAGATGATTGATGATTTTCTAGGCTGCTGTGGGATTTTTATCAAATGCATATAGAATCAAGTGTAATGTCCCAGATGATTTAGCCATAAAATTCTTGTCTTTATAAATCAAAATAAGAGCAGAAGAAAGGAAGGGAGGGAAGGAGGAAGGAAGGCAGGCAGGCAGGCTGGCCTCACTCCTTATACAAGCTAGGATGTTCACCCAGCATTGCAATTAGATTTTGGTCAGATGGGAGTTGTGTGGCACCAAAGGTATTGATTCCTGGGATGCTTTGATATTTTAGAAGCCAAGGAGATTCCCAGGCAACCCAAGAAGATTTAGAACCCTTGCCAAGAAAAAATGAACCAGGCACTTTCTTGACTGCCCATGCTTTGGAGGAGGTATCTGTGTCAACTTGCTCCCAGTGGGTGTCCTGGAGTACTGCGGTATGGGCAGATTTAGTTTCAGAATCACTGGATTTAATATACAGCTATATCAAAACACAAAAGACAATAAGGGAGGGGGTCTAGTTTTTTTGAAGCTGAGCAAATGTAAGTTAATACTACAAAATGTTAATATCAGACAAAAAAACAACAACACATTTTACTAAATGAAGAAGACCAGACACAGAGTACTACATATTGTATGATTCCATTCATATGAAATGTAAATATAAATTTATAAAGATGAAATGAGATTAATGGCTATGTAGATCTAAGTAAGAAATGCTAAGGGGTGTGGAGTCTTTCTTTTTGGAGTAATGAAATTGTTCTAAAATTTTTGAGATGATAAATGTCCAACATTGTGATTCTACTAAAAGCCATTGATTATACACTTTGGATAGAATAGCCAGAAACACCACCTATGTACAGTGGGGGAAGCATAGAGAGATTGAGAGCTGAGGAATTTTCTTGTTTGTTTGTCTGGTCTTTGTTTATTATTATTATTGAAAAAATGGAAAAGCTGTAATAATTACTGAAGTGATGAATACACAACTATGTGATTATATCAAATACCATTGATTGTACACTTTGGATGAATTGTATGCGTTATTAATATGCATCAATAAAATTGATTTATTTTTTTTAAAAAAGGGGGTCTCTTATTGACTACACTTTGTCTTAAATTTTTTTTCTTCTATTTTTATTTTATGGAACTCTGTGATTGGGAAACATGATGAGTGTACTCTATGAACAGATTCTTGTTTTCCTTTATACCATGACATGGGGATTTACTCTCAAAACCATCAGGGAAGGGGTGAGTGGTTCCAGTGCACCCTTGATATCTAATGCATGTGTTTGAAGCCTAATAATGCAGTCTCCTTTAATTACCTTGATGGGCCATCCAAACTCATCCATTTATATTTACATTTCATTTCAATAAAACCCATCAATGCGAAAGGGTACATGTGATGTGATATTTCACATCAATTAACACAACTCAGCTTTCCATTTCAGATCTAAACAGGATCTGATTCTTTAAGATCTTAATATCATTAGCTCAAGGCTACAGTTATTTATGACCTTAGTGTTTTGTGCATCCGCTACTTTATTCCCTTCAAAATTCACAGAGTAACGAACTTTTAAAATCCTCTTAATGCAGTGATCCTGAAAGCCGGTGGAGGCACTCCAGCAAGTCAGAGCCTCAACTCATTCACTGATCCCTCCCAGCTGCGGGCTGGGCCGCACAGGGTCGGCAGGTCAGGAGGGACTCAAATGACAATTTAAATTTTACTTATTCCATATTATTCCCTCCCTCACATGGTGCTCTTATCAAAGAAACACATTCATTGTATTAAAATAGTGGTGAAATTTTTGTGAAGGGAGCTGATTGAGTTAGGACACTGCTCCATAGATTTTTTTCCTCACCAAGAGGTCCTATGCAGGCCCTTCTGTCAAATTTCTAATGGAAACGTCCCAAAGCCCTTCTTCAAGGAACAAAGGAGATTTCAACCTCCAATGGCCACACGTTCCAGTGCCTCACGGCCCTCAAAGGCAGAAATAATCTTTTAAACATTTAAATCAGACATGCAAAGAAACCTCAGGGCCAAAAGAAATTACAACGGATAAAATGAAAGTGAAAAAGTAATTTGTTATGCATGGACTTTCCTTTCCCCCAACCCTCATTTGTTTATAGGAATCTGGTTTTGCAAGGGAATCGCAGTTGAAATTCCTGCAAGAAGATGTACTCTCATAAAACCTCAAGAGAGGGGACCAGTGAAAGGAGCTGAAGAGAAGGGGGTCTCGGGCTGACACTGAAAAACGTGGAGAGGACCATCTACATTCTGCCGATCTATTACAATTGTTGCCTGTGCTATTGACTTAAAGAATTAATATGTAAAGCAAATCGAATCTGAATCCCTTTGCCTCAACATTAATGCATGCTGATTTCCTCACCTTTGTCCCTTGGAGCAATTAAATTGTATTTTCCCACTGCATATTGGCGGTTGCTGGGACCCATTGGAAGCACTGGTTGATGGGCAAGGTACGATTGCACAGCTGTGGCAGAGAGACCTGCTCTGAGATGAGATGACGTGAAAACCCCTTTCTTTCAAAACCATCATATTTTGAAAGCTCCTGCTTGATTTCCTGGCACTAGCCCTTGGTTTCCTTATCTTTTCCAGACATGTTAGGGTGTCCAACACCTGGATGAACACAAATCATAGCATTCAGTGGAAAATTCTCCATTAAAATTTTTTAACATATATTTCACTCTATTAAAAAAAAGTATATGAAAATATATTGACATTGTGAATAATAATAAAACATACACTTACATTCATCTCCCTAATTGCATCGTTCTTCTAATTCCTGAGAAGTAAATACTATTTGTGCTCTTTGAAGAATCACTCCTTTCCCTTTCTATAGTTTTACCACATTTTAATGCATCCTTATACAATGTATTGTCTCATTTTGTCTCTGTTTGTACTGTACATAGGGACCAAATTGTATATAATCCTTTGTGGGAGGTTTCTTTTGCTCAGCATTCTTTGTGGGATTCATCCCTCTTGATAAATGTAGCTGTAACTCACTTATTTCCATTGCTGTGCAGAATTCCATTTTACAACTATATCATAATTTATTCACCTATTCTTTAGTGATTAACAATGGATTGTTTCCATTTTGGGGTTATTATATGAGCATTTTTATACTTGGCTCCTGACACACATGTACAACAGCTTCTCATTGGTACATATGGGGTGGGCAGAATCCTAAAATGACCACATAAGGTTTTTTACCCTAACTCCTGGAACTGTGAACTTGATGAGATATCATGCCCATGATAATGTTAAGTTAATAGCAAAACAGATTTTGCAAATGTAATTGAGGTTACTCATCGATTGACTTTGAGTTGATCAAAAGGAAGATTCCGTGAACCCTTTAAAATCAAAACATTTTCTCTAGATAGTCATAGAAAGGAAATGCAGAGATCTGAAGCACAAGAAGATTTCCATCTGCCATTGCTGGCCAAGAAGAGGCATTTAGGACCTGAGAGCCACCTCCATCTGGCAACCAGCAAGGAAATGGATAACTCAGTCCTACAACCACAGAGAACTGAATTCTGCCAACAAACTGAATGAGTTTGGATGTGTATTGCTCCTAGAGAACCCAAATTAGACACCAAATAAGAACCCAAATAAGAAGGTGCCCAGCAGACACCTTCATTTTGGCCTAAGCAGAAAACCCAGTCAAGTCCATTGGATTTTTGACCTACAGAAGTGTGAGCTAATAAATGGATGTTATTTTAAGTCACTAAATTTTTGGTAATTTGTTATGCAGCAATAGAAAACTAATGCAAAATCAACACAAGTGAAATACGTAGCTCACAGAATATGCATGTGCTCAACTTTATAAAATAATACCAACTGTTTTCCAAAGTGTTGCAACAATTTTAATTTCATCACCCAAGTGTTTGAGAGTTCCAGGTGCTCCACATTTTTAGCAACACATTATATTGTCAACCATTTTTAATTTTCAAATCTGGTGTGTGTGTATAATAGTATTACACTGTGATTTAAATTTTCATTTTTGTAATTATTAATGAGGCTGACCATCACTTCATACATATTTTGGCCATTTGAGTTTTCCTTCTTTTGTGCAACATATGTTCCCCCTCTTTTACCCCAATTTTCTATTGGGTTCCTTTTCTTTTTTTATTAATTGCTGAGATATCTTTACTTAGTCTGGATACAGATCCTTTGTCAATTATTATTTTTCTAATGTCTCCCTATATTTTGCTAAGAAATCCTTCATTTTTCCAAAGTCTTGAAAATATTTTTCACAAAAGCTTTATATTTTTGCTTTCACATTTAGTCCACATGCAGTTGATTTTTGAATGTGTAATGAGGTGAGATACAATTTTATTTTTCCCTATCTAGATAACTAATTATTTCAGCAGCATTTATTTAAAATGTCAGTCCTTCCCCTATTGATTTGAAATAGAGACTGTGTTGCATATCCATGTGCACTTGAAAAGAATATGTATTCTTCTGTTGTTGGGCAGAATGTTCTATATATGTCAATTAGGTTTACACTAGAGTGTTGATCTAGTCCTCTGTTTCTCTAAATGTTCTATCCATTATTGAAAGTGAGATAATTGAAATCTCCAACTGTTTTTGTAGAACTGTCAGTTTCTCCCTTCAAATCTGTCATTGTTTGCCTCATATATTTTGGGACTCTGTTGTTAGATACATATATGTTTATAATTGTATATCTTCTTGATGCATAGACTCTTTTATCAATATATTGCAACCTCCTTAGTCCCTTGTAACAGTTTTTGACTTAAAGTCTAAGTATAGTCAGCTCAGCTCTCTTTTGTTTACTATTTGCATAGAATATCTTTTTACATCCTATCATTTTCAATGTAATTCTGTCTTTGAATCTAAAGTGAGTCTCTTTTAGACAGCATGTAATGTAAGCATGTTTTCTTAATCCAATCTGCTGATTTCTGTCATTTGATTGGAGAATTTAATCCACTACATTTAAAGTAATTACTGCTAGGAAGGACTTATTTTGCTGTTTATTTCCTGTATGCCATAACTTTTTTGCCCCTCACCTTCTGTATTACTGCCTCCTTTTGTGTTTAGTTGGTCTTTTTAGTGAACCATTCAATCCCTTCTCATTTCCTCTTGTATTTATATTTTAGATATTTTCTTAGAGGTTACCATGGAGATTACAACTAACATAAATTTTTAACTATCTAGTTTGAGTTGATAACTTTTCTTCAATAGCATACAAAATCTCTACTCCTATACAGATCCATTCCTCCATTTATTTTGTTGTTGTTACTAATTAAATCTTTATACATTCTGTTCTCAACAGCATATATTTATATTTAATGTATTTGTATTTTATATCACATAGAAAATTAAAAAGTGAAATTACAAACCAAAAATATATTAATAATGGTACTTACATTTACCTTTGCTGGAGATCTTTATTTCTTTGTTCAGCTTTGAATTACTGTCTAGTGCCCTTTAATTTTTACCTGACATACTCCCTTTAGCATTTCATGTAGAACTTGGTCATATCTTCAAGTTCTCTGATTATTTCTTCTGCCTGCTCAAATCTGTTGTTGAACAGCTGAAGTGAAATTTTTATTTCACTTTTTGTAGTTTTCAGCTCCAGAATATCTGGTTAGTTCCTCTTTATAATTTCCTTAACTTTATTGATAAACTCATTTTTTTTCATACTTCATTTTCCTGGCTTCCTTTCTGTTTTGTCCATGGTTTCCATTAGTCTTTGAGAATGTCCAAGACAGTTGATTTAAATTCTTGATGTAGTAAGTTCAATCTTTATGCTTCCTTATGGGTGACTTTTGGCTATTTTTTTCTTTTGAATGGGCCAAGCTTTCATCTTTCTTTGTATACTTTGTGACTTTTTTCTTGAAAACTGGACATTTGAATATTATAATGTGATAACCCTGGATATCAGATTTGCCCACTTCCCTAGGGCTGGCTGTTCTTCATTTTTTAAGACTGCAGTCATCTGTTTGTTTTGTAACTTTTCCAAACAACTTTTGAAAAGACTGTGTTCCTTATCATGTGTAGTCACTGAAGTCTCTGTTTCTTTAGCTTGTGTTCAGCTAGTATTTTGAAAGAGAATTCCTTGAATTCCGGTAGCTAAAACAAAAACACCTCTCTTAGTCTTTGTGGATTGGCTCTGCACTAGGGCACTCCTTTAACATTTAACCAGGCCATTTAAAAGTCTGTCTTAGCCTTCACTTCTTGTACTGAGCCTTGAAATTAGTCATGGGTAAAAGCTTAGTGTTTTCTCAGGTCTTTTCTGAGTATATGTCCTACCCTAGGCATGTTTGTGGCTTTCTAAATTCCCCAGTATATATGAGTGATTTCAAGTTCCCTAATATCCCAAAGAAACTCTTTCCACAACTTTTTTTTACAAGCATTTAGGCAATCTATTGCATGTCTCAACCATAATCTTTTCCTCCAGTGGTTATGGTGTTTTCATTCATGCTACAATCTTTTCTGGCAATATTCTCACATTTTTCTACCCTGAGGGAATTCTGGTTTTGGTGAAGCAAAGATGAGCACCTTGCTTCAGTCTTTCAGGTAGCTTCAGACAGGTTAGAACAGATATGCACAGCAATTTGTGAACGAGGTCTGCTCTTCTCACTCTGAAAGCAGGGACTGGCTCCCTCGCAGGGAACTTGGGCTGCTATCTTCAGGACTGTCACTGGGCAAGGAAGCAGATAAGGCAAGAGCAAGTAAAAATGTCACAAAGTTTTCCTACCACTTTTAAGTTGCCTTCTGCTTGATTCAGCATTTTCTTCATTGTACATTTTTCACTGTTTTTCAGACTTTCTGACAAAGTTGTTTCTAACAGTTTCTGCTTATTTTTTTAATGTTTCCGTGAAGGGTCAGGATTCTGGAGCTGCCCACTCTGACATTTTGCTGATGACACTCTCAACTCTTTTGTATATCCATGACAACATCTGTGTAGATATGTTTGTGAAGCCCATTCTGTTCTATTATTTATATTTATCCTGTATCCATACCACACAATCTTAATTATTACAGCTTTTTACTATGTCTTGATATCTGGTAGAGATAATCTTCCCAGGCTAGTCTCATCTTGGCTTTTCTCATCACTTTATACTATCATCTAGATTTAGAATCAACTTACCAAGTTCCTTAAAAAGCCCATTGAGATTGCTTTGAAGATATAAATCAATTTGGGGAGGATATCTGATAGCTCATGAGCATGGTATATTTCTCCATTTATTTAGGACTTATTTCACAGTTTTCAATAAAGCTTTAGAATTTAGAATTTTGATGCTATTATAAATGACATTTTTATTTTATTTTCTAAATCTTTGTTGTCAGTTTATAAAATGACAAAAGAGTTTTCTATAATGATATTATATCCACAATTCTGGTAATTTTTT